>LOEQ01005055.1:112914-131043 GCA_001685075.1 Bramus lutescens | reverse complement strand
TTACTCAGGAGGCCTCCCCCCGGGATTCACGAAGTAACGGACCCGCTGGCTCGGATTAGACATTTATGTTTAAATCACCACATACAACTAGTGCATACTGCAGGTCCCAGCTGTAGAAAACTAGCAAGAAACACTCTGGTTTGAAGTCTAGTTCAAAAAGATTCATTTTTAGTGATGTGACAATATCTGTGTTCATTAATTTCCAGCCCTTCCTTCATTCTCTTATTCCCAGCAGCAAGCAGATTTCTGCTGTAGGATAATGTCAAAATAGTCCTTCAATCTATTCTAGCTAATGACTAATGGTATCCCAGCTGCCGTTTTCTAATGGATTGCAAAAGCTCCAGGAGAGAAGTAATATCATCTTGACATACATCTCTAATATACTATAACCCATCTTAGTCACTTAAATATTTATTGCTAGAATTTTCTTGGAAAGAGCATAATGTATACATTTAGACAGATAAGTATAATTTATACCAGAAAAGTAAGTGTTCATCTTACTAGAGCAGAAGGGTTGTTTGTAGCACACACTAAGAGCTTGTCCTTCTGAAGCCCTGTGCTGTTTGGTTGTGTATCTCTATGTATCTCTGTGTCCATGTGCATTTCCTTTTTTGATTGTATATTTATTCATGTGTTTCTATTTGTATCTATGTGTTTCTGGGTATGCCTGTGTATGTGTGTGTGTTTCTGTCTGGGCACATTTCTATGTGTGTCTGTGTTTGTATATGTGAACCTGGATAACTGCAACCTATATGCCTCTGTGTTTGTGTGTATGTGTAGTTGCGTCTATGTGTCCTTGTGCACGTTTGTATATTATAGATGCGTGTTTGCTTGTCTATGTAAGTGACAGTACATATCTATATATGTGTGAGTGTGTGTCTCGTGTGTGTATGTGTTGTTAATGGGAGTTTTACATAAAATTCAGACATCTGGAAAAAATTCATTATTATTTTAAATTATTTATTAACATTAATAAATATTAATAAATATTATTACAAACAATAAGCCTCAATGATTAATAAAATTAATATTGTTTATTAATATTAATAAAGTTAATTTAAAATAAAAATGTTACTTATTGACATTAATAAAATAGCACTGTAAATATAATCAATAAAATAAACAAATAATTCATCATCTGTCCTTTTAAAACTCATCTTTCCAGAGGTACTTGATTAATCAGAATTTTCAATGTTCTACAGTGCCTCCTCCATCCCAGAAGATGGAAGGTTTAAATTATCACTACCAGAGTACAGTGAGCATAATTTTATTTTAATTCAGCTTTGCTAGGAAGTTAGCAACAGCACAGTAATCAAAAATAAAGGAAACACGAAGAAAGAGAAGACAGACAGAGCTGATGTCTGCTCTCTAGCTGATGTTACTTGGGGCCATGATTTCCATGACCATCACCTTGCAGGTTCCAGAATCCTAAGTCCAATGAAGCAGAATTATTTAGAAGTATATACATCATTATATCATGGCATCAGATATCTTTCATGAACTCTATTTATTTAGGTATTCTGTCCTGCTCTTGTTGCTAAACCAAAGTGCCTAAAGGAAGAACAACATGCTGTATGAGACTTTAATGCCTATGATTACAATTTTTATCTATGCACAGTATAGCCTTTCTCTAAGAATCATCTCAAACTCCCCACAGACAGAGCTTTTGGCATCACTAGATATTTTTCCCTGCTATCTACTGGGGGCTGTTCTATTACACTGTTGCCAGAATTCCACACCCAGTAACCTCCACTTTCTAAAACATATTTTCTAGTATTAATATTACTGAAAAACATTATGTAATTCATAAGTTTTCAGTTAGCAATTAAAGACTTTCTCACACACACATACAAGAGTGGCTTCTTTGGTGATATGATTAGGATTAATGTCCTTATGAGAGAGACTCCAGAGAAAGTTCATTCTTTTTGCTTTTGCACTTTTCTGGCTTGTGAGAATGGAGTATCACAGTGGAAGGTGTAACAACAGTGTGCCATTCGGAAGCAGAGAGCAGCCCTCTGGAAGCATCAAAAACAAAATGGACTTCCAGCCTCCAGAACTGTAAGAGAGCAAAGATGTCATTTTAAAATAACATTTGTTTCTTTCTTATCAAAGAAGGGAAATATAATAATCCACAGAATGCATATGTACATAACTTATTTTGGCAAAAGATACTCTAAGTTGTCATTTTATCTTTGACTTAAATTCTGGACAATGTGGTTATTTCTAAACTAGCTTACATTGTTACTTTACAATATCAACCAAGGAACTTGTGGACCAAAGTGGTTTTCCCCATTTAACTGTAGCTCATGTTCATATTTGACTAGGTTGCATAACTAATGTCTGTTCCAAGAAATGCATTTCTCTGATCAGTTAATACTCAGTTCTTATTAAAGAATTCAATTACTAAATTATACCACTAAATATTTTACATTAACAGTGACTACCCACTGATTATAGATAGATGGCCCAGTCATTTTTAGGCAAAAGCACTTTTGATCATTTAACATATTACTATCAAATTAATTGTATTGCCATAAAACTAACAGTAGACAAGTAATAAAAAGAGAAATGGCTGAATACTTGATTTATTTCGCATTATTGAGGAAGACTGCATCTGAGGCAATATGAAATCTGAGTTCAGTATAAGCTGGGTATTTTAAAGAAGAGGAACAAGAAAAAAACACTCTTCCTGTTTCTGCTTTATGGAACTGAAAAGAACTAATACAATATGAATACTAAATACAGCATTTGCTTGTGTGTTCGTGTGTGTATGTGTGTGTGTGTGTGTGTATTTCACATATTCATGTTGCAAACATTAGCAGCAATGAGATCAACAGTGTCTTTCTGGGTTATTAGAAATTCAGTGCCCCATGAAACTTAGGTTTCTGTAGAAGCTCTGGGAGAGAGAATAAAGAGTTAGCAGTAAGGAGCCGATGGTAGAAGTACTTTGAATGCCATATTGATTTTGGATTTTATTTATGGGAATGGAGAAATAATTGGCATGCTCTACACACAGTAACAAGATTTGCTGGTGACAGGCAGCTTGTATTTTGGTACTTTAATCAATGTCTGATGTGCAAGCACAGGAAAAAGGAAAGAGGATGAGTAAAGTTGATTGCTCGATTAATGAGGAAACAGATATGATGTAGGAAATTTTAGAGTAATAATTGATAGAATTTCTTGACGTAGTAGCTATAGCTAAAGGAAAAAAGAATCAGATATGAGTGGGACAACATGTAAATGGTGTTACCGTTAATGAGATAAAAATACCCCAAGTCACTGCCAGTCCATTTACATGCAACATTTAATATCTCATCCCAGCCATGTTCTCCACAACTTGCACTAGGGTGTATTCAGGTGAGTTTCCTGGATCTTTCCCTCTGTACACCTTCCTTAAACCCACAGATATAGTCTAGGATCCACACACTATGCCCCTCTTCTAGTCTCGGCAGCTCTGCTCACATGAGTCAGAATTCATAGAGCCTTGGTGCACAGCCAACCTCTCCAACCAGCTGAGTCCTGCACACCTTGAGCCTGGATCTAACCAGGTGAATCCACATTGTCCTCTCTACAACCTTCCTCAAATTCCAGATCTATTCCCAAATTTCTTACTAGGATCGGGATGCACATCCCATGAACCAGTCTAGCCAGCTGTGTCATCTAACTTCATCTTCATTACACCTAGGTATGACAAATCTTCTGATCCAACCTAGACCCCATATCTTGTGCTCTGCCCTAGCCTCTGTATCTACATTAGACAGGAACTAACAAAAAAAGCCAACATACCCAGTTTTATTACTTGCATCAAATCTATAAGCCCTTTAGAGATTTATTTCAATGAGATTAGCTAGATAAACTCCAGGATGAAGAATTTAAAAGAGCAGTTATAAATTTCAAAAGAATTCAAAGAGATTAAAGACACAGCTCATGAACTTAGGGAGGAAAAAAAAGAAGCAAATGGTATACAACAAAACACAAACATGGAGTTATTGAAATGATGACAACAATCCAGGATAGAAAATTTAAATTTAGTAAAGATGTAGATACACTAAGGATAACTCAAACTGAAATAAAATGGAATGAATAATCCAACTAAAAAACTTAAGTGGAAATCTCATGAGCAGAATGAACCATGCAGAAAAAGAATATCAGGACTCAAAGATAAAGAAGAGGAATTAGACCAAACAATCAAAAATGCATGAAGAAAATTAAAATGCAGTAAAAGAATATACAGGTAACATGGGATGTCATGAAAAGTTCCAACTTTTGAGTTATTGCAACTGATGAGTGAGAAGTCTAGCTCAACGGCACAGATCAGATGTTCAACAAGGCTAAAAAGAAACCTTTCCTAAACTAAGGAAAGACACATGCCTAATAATAGAAAAAGCAAAGAGAACACAATATAAAAAATAAGTTATCCATAATATATCATAATAAAAACACTAAAGAACATACAACAAATGGTATTGAAACATTCAAAAGACAACTAGGTCACATAAAAAGGATAACTCAGAAGAATAGCAGCTCAATCTCAGTGGAAACCTTGAAAGACAGAAGAGCCTAGAGTTTATGCTATGTAAAGTTTAATATTTTAGAATAGGATTATCCAAACGCTGGACTTCCCTGGGGCACATTAGAAAAATTGTCTTGGGAAATATATAAACTTATCATTTGAGATCTGCTGGGTACTTACTGATTTGCTGGATACCTTTTCTCAATTCCTTCCATTTTGGCTAAGGCATTGATTCATTTTTTTACAACAATAGACATATATCACTTGTGAGAGTGTGGTGTTCACCTGTAGTGCTTTAGCTAGCACTCCTGACCTTGAATTTATATGGCACAAGATTCTTTGAAAGTCTTTAGTTAATGCTTTATCCTGATAAGTAAACAGACAGGCCACTAAGAACAAGTGTGTAAGTAATATGGCTTCCCTAATGTCATTCATTCTCAGTGACTCAACTGAGTTTCTTTTTCTTGTCTTAGACATTCTGAGACCCCTATATCCAAAGGTAGAGACTGTCACTAAGAGACACATCACAATCCCTACTGGACTTTATAAGCTAAAAATTGTTTCTCAAGTTCTCCATGCTGCTCCTATATATGAACAGATGGCTAGAAGTGAAGCTAGCACACAGCCAGATTAGTTTGTCTCTTTTCTCCAATCAGCGTAATTTGAGGGGGCAGGCAGGAAGGAATATATCATGCCCTACCAATCACTTGATCACATCTTGGTAGTCTTTCTTATTCCACTGTTGTTCTATAACAAAATACCATCTACTGTGCCTTGCTAAACATTAGAAGTTCCCTTTACACAGTCCTGGAACCTGGGAAACCCAAGATTAAGATATCAACCACTTCAAGGTCTAGTGGGGGAAGTCACAGCTTCCACAATGGTGCCTCTTCCTGTGTTATACATGATCAAAGGCTCAGTGGAAAAGGGGTATTTCCCTTTTTCCGAGAAGGTCTTGGTGACCGGGCCTAGAAGCCTAGAATCTTCAAGGATAGTATGAGTTACACACCAGGATTGAAGACTTCATTCTTTCAGTTTTGTGAAGATGACCAGGAAGTTTCCTATTGTCAATCCCTTTCAGTTTCAAGAAATGACAACATTCAAGCTCATTCCTCTTCCTCACTTTAGCCTATAACCAATATTTGATCACATGAGAAAAGAATACAGAAGTGCCTTTGAGACAAAAGCAAAACTAGGTAGTATATGGACAACGAAGGCATGGGAAATCATTGAAATTCCTCACCATTCCCTCTACCTAGTTCTGTTTCCTGAAACACCCTTCTCTGGGCACTGACTGCCAAAGCACATCTTAATTAGTTTTCTTCCCTAATACTCTACCTGAAAGTGCAGCTCTTGTGGAATCTATTCTTCAAGACATTTATTGAACTGCTGCTACTTCAGATATTCTGGATCTATAATGTACTAGATTGCATTTTTGTTTGTAAATTCTGAGCGTGTTTAGAGCCAAAACTATTAGATAAAGAATTGTGTCCCTTTATACCAAACAAAGAAAATAGAGTTGGTAAGGATTAGAGTGTGAATGACTCCTCCAACTAACACGTCTTCCCTGTGCATTCACTCTTCATTGAAGAAAATTAGCTTTTCTCTAACAGATGATTGGCTAGGTAATCCTTCCCAGGCTTTACTCTTCGAGAGAGTTTGCCCTTCCATTCATAAAATTTGCATGCACATGTTAAAAATATGATGCCCATCTTTAATGGCTTTTCAGTTATAGCTTGTCAGAATATATTTATCAACATAATTGAAAACCAATGTGTAAAACTTTCCCAAGGAATACATGGGAACAGAGAGGTGGTTCAGCTGGTGAAGTGCTTGCCATGTAAGGTGAAGACCTGTGAGATTTCAAGCACCCTTATTAAAAAGCTCAGTGTGGCAGCATATGTGGCAACCCCTGTGTGAGAAGGCAGACAAAAGTGACTCCCTGGGCCTTGCTAGCCAGCCAGCCTTGAACAAGTGACTAGCTTTGGATTCAGGTGAGAATCCATTCTAAAGCAATAAAAACAATTAATGAAAACACCTAAGGTAGTCTTCTGCCCCCCACCCAATACTTGTCTTTGTACAAAAGCATTTGTATCAACACACACCTTGACATAAATATCCACATACTCCAAATGAAGTAAATAATGCAAACTATCCTCCACTATTAGTACAAGATCATATGAACTTTATTCTTTGACTTGAGTTATTGCTCAGCAAGGGAAGACAGTAGTCACTGGAACAAACAGTGACTAGGATAATTTATTTTGTCTACATTTCTCCAAAGGATGCATCTGTGGAAATAGCATACCTTTTAAAATTATCTGGCATTATAGCTCCATCAAGTGGCAAAGGCGACAACAAATATTAAGGCAATTTCTCTTAGTCCCCAGATGCTTTAATTTGTATTCTACAGTTTTTCTCAAGGCCAAAATAAGTTTTTATTCATTTATGAACCTCCCCTAAGTTATTTTTTATTTGGGAATTCTGATCATGGTATCTCTGCACAGATATTTCAGACTTCTGTGTGTGGAAATGGAAGCAATTCTATTGTTTACATTTTGACTATTTGGCTACCATAAACTTCTATTTGTCAATGGATGTGGCTAATGCTGGGCTTCAGATCTTTAATAACTTGTGGCCAGAGGTACCAATTCCTAGACATCTGGGTCTCTGCATGTGGCTGCTTCTATGAGACATATGGTGTGTATACAGGTTCTCCCAGAACAACAGACTGAGGCAGAAAGAGTAATGGAGCACAAGATGCAAGTCTGTTATTTTGCAACTTAATTAATACCCAAAGGAACATTGAATCATTTCCCCTGATCTCTACATCCATTAGCTATGAACCCTTGGTGTAGCCCACCCAGGAGGTGGGATTTTTGGATCCATCTAAGAGTTATTCCACAGATTACCTTTCTGAAGCGAATATACAACATATAACATTAATTTACCTTAAAATCATTTATTCACAGAAACAATAATCTTATCATAAATAATAGAATTTAATATGTTCAAGGTATCATTCAAATATGACCTACAAATAAGCTCATCAGGTCTTTCTATAGTCTTTGAAAAGGCCTGTGGCATTAGAGCTATTGTTATTTCCATTTATTTGTCTTTGAGAATTTTCTACATGTAAGCAGATTTTGATAATATTCACCCCTTACGCACTGTCTTCCATTTCCCCGTTTCCTCTTTATGCTCTTCTCCCAACTTCGGGTATTCTGTTTATACCTACTGAGTTCAGTGCCGCTGCCTATGTGTGCATGGGTATAGGACAACTGACCCTGAATCACATCCCTGTCCCTTCGGATAAATGGCTCCCTTACCCCAGCAGCCTTTGACAACCAATGTTTCCTCAACTAGTTGTGGAGGTCCATGGCCTCCTTCACTACCTTTATGGTATTTTGACTGACTTTATTGCGTGCATGAAATTACAGCCACGCTGATTTCACACGGACATGACCCTGTCACATCCATAAAACCCTTGTTTCTCAGAAGGCTCCCCCAATCTCTATATAACCATCTTTCCAATCTTCAAAAGGAGAGAATGGGAAGAAAGCAATGGCTTCAAAGAGAAGATAAAGCTCAACATATTTTTCGTCATAAATCACAAGTTGTAAATTTGAAGTTAAAGAAATCCATTGGAAATAGAAATAAAAAGCTGAGTTTTAGCAGTGGTTCTGTCTTCCACTACTCTGTTGCTATTTTCTAAAACAAATGCAGTGAGAGGCTTCTGTTTCTCCCATAGGAGCCAATGGTCAAGCTAGCACTAGGCGCAACTGTTGACAGTAGCCTTTTCATCCTCAGAAGTGTTCAGATTTGAACAAAAATTATATTTTTTACTTTAAATTTAAGGCTATAAAAGTTTCACAAAGGAGTTAAAGAATAAGACATTTTAAAAATTTTGGGAATGTATGTTTCCATTAATACCTTTATGTGATTCTGTCATGGCTATGTTAACTATTAATTACTGTTATAAATAATGAAATTAGATAAATGCATATATTCCTATGTCAGAATTACTTGGTGTTACAAATGGAACTGTTAATATGACAACTTAATATTCCATCTTTAAATCCTGTTACAATAGTAGATGCAGTAAAGAATAGAAACACTTATATGAAAACTTTAAGAACAGAAATGGTAAAATAATTTCACCAAGTAGATGTCTAAGATCTCTTTTAAAGAACCCTGATTCAATTGTCAGCACCTAGATGAGGGCTCCCATTCCAAATTCATAGGATCAAATACCTCTTCTGACCTCCATATGTATTTCCCATGAAATACATTCATACATCCAGGCAAAACACTCATACCCATTAAATAGATTTTAAAATGTTTTAAGTATCATCATGTATTTGTCCCATGTATAGATCACTTACATCATTTATTTACTCCCACATGCATGTTCAGGCAGAATCTTAAATATTAATTATAATAACACTATAGTTCAGACTTTCCATTTAAATGTACAATGTAATATGTTGTAAATTATTTTGTTAAAAAATCGTATTTCCTCTAGAGAGACTAAAAAGTTACAAAATATTTTGAGCTATGTTTACTAAAATTTGTTACACAGTTCAATTTCTATATTATCAATAAAGCACATTGAGTTGTAAAGCATGCAAAGATAAAATGGTAAACATTTTTGAAACATACTAGGAAGTATATGCATTGAAAGGATCAGAAAGAACATTCAAATTTCCAGATAACACCATTTCACTAAGAATGAGTTTGCTTTGCTCTATAACCAGCAGATGGCATTAGGTGACTGTCATGAGAAGGCATGCTTGCACACTTTTTTAAAAGTCTAGAAGGAAAACATTGGTGAAGAGAGTGTTGTCCAGTAGTAATGAATTACAGCATACAAGAACTGTAATCCCTTAAAATTCATGTGTGTGTGTGTGTGTGTGTGTGTGTGTGTGTGTGTGCATTATTCTAGATTTAGGCAAGTCAGTTCTTAACAATATAAAGTCTCTAATATTAAGTATCTTACATTCTAATATTATAAGACACCAGTATTTAGCATGACAGAAAAAGGAGGAGTAAAGAAGATAAACAAAAGCATAAAAAGGACAACAAATTAATAAGAAACACAGAACAATCCTTACATTAAATTAATTTGAAGAATTCTGAAAATGCTAAGGTTGAGTATGTCATAATATAACATCCATACTGTGTTCATAGACATAGCCTTTTCTTTGTGAACTCATATGTCTGACTATTCTATCAACGATTAATCTTCTGAAAAACCAAGGAAAAGGAATAGATTGAGTAGGAGATCCTCATTCATTGTTACAGACTTGCCAAGAATCACTGTTCTGCAGTAGCAGATTAAGGCTTTACTTCCATCACCCATCATGGAGCACCCAAGTAAGACAGACCCTGTCAAAACATAGCAGAACACAGTGGCTGCCACTTATGGCAGAATTGTGTAGGAAAGCTATTTGACCCTAGAAGTATAGGAAATACTCAAGCAAGAGTTATTTTTTCTACTGTAAAGTTTATCTTTTGTATGTAGGCCCAAAGAGCAGATAATAACAAGTCTTTTTATCAGCCTTGATCCCTCCAATTTACCTTTCCAAGTAGCATTCAGTTTCCTCTAGCACACACACACACACACACACACACACACACATGCACACACACATACACACACAAGCACTCATGCATTCAGAGGTCCTTATTCACTTTTACTACCCAATAATAATCCATGTGTGGCCAGAAGAGATGATGTAATCATTTAAAACTGATACTACATGCATTTTGGATGGGCTTTTGTTGCTGGAGGCTGCTCAGTCATCCCCTGCTGTGCAGATCTGAAATACTCATACAGAAACTGTATTATTTAAAACACTCCTTAGCCAATAGCTTAATCATGTTGCCAGCTATCTCTTATATTTTAAATTAACCCATTTCCATTATTTTATATTTTACCACAAGGCTCATGGTTTATCAGCAAGGTTCTGGCATTCTCTCTCCTGTGGTGGCAACATTCTGTCTCTCTGACTCCACCTACTTTCTCCAGCATTCAGTTTAGTTTAAATTCCTAGCTCTATTCTGCCCTATCACAGGCCAAAACAAATTCTTTATTAATCAATGGCAATAAAATATATTCATAGTATATAGAGGGGAATCCCATATCACCTCCCATTTTCTAATTTAAAAGGAAAGTTTTAACTTTAACATAGTAAAGTCTCATGTAACAAAACAGGTATCAAGCAAGAATTACAGTTACAATATTGTTATCTATTTCATCTTTTATTATAACTAAGGAAAACTATACTTATAACTATCTATTATTCAACTCCATCTAAGACTCTAGAAGGATATAATATTACCTAAGTAAATAAGAAGTGCGTTGTAAGAAACTTCCAAAACTCTAGAATCGACAAAAACATCTCACTACCTGGTCAGTCACCCAAAGTTCTTCTATTACATTGGAAAACCCATATTCAGTTTATAGGCCCATAGTATCCAGCAGACTTTTTCATGAAGCAGAAAATATCAAAGACAATTTCACCTATATTCGCAGTTTGTCAGTTACTTTCAGCTGTGTCCTGCAGAATGTCTGGCAGACTTTTTCATGAAGTGGGAACACTGAAGGACTGTCTCACCTTTAGGTAAGTTCAGTGATTATTTTTCTGTGTAACCTACATGTCAAGTTCATACAGCATGACATCAAGCAGTCTGGACAAGAGCAGTTTCTTGTCCAAATGGCTAACCAACTCCATAAGGAGTTTCTTCAATGTCCATCATCCTCTTGAAATAGATTGGTGCTGCCAGGAGCAGAAGTGTCTCATTGTCATGAAAAGTCTTAAGATCTTAAAACATTTTAGATGTCATATTCTGTTAGTCTTTGAAAGGTTTGAATAATACCTATGTAATTGTAATATATTTCTTATATAACTAGAAAACCTAACTAACATGAATACAAACTTGACTATTATAGATAAGTATCTATTAATTTCTTCATTAATATTACATTTTTAAATGAGCTGCAAAATATAATACCTTAATCAAGAGCAGAAATATACATATAAAAAATTGACCTAAAATTTGTATCAATGAACCAAGATTCATACCAATGCAAAATATTCATATCTATAGCATATTCCCCTTTAAATGGAATTTGGGCATTGTTGTCTAGTCTACTTCCTGCTGATTGGGGATGATGTTAATTAGGTCTGCCATGGGGTATCCTGTGTGGTAGGTCAATCTCAGCCATTTAGCAATTTCTTTTTCTCTTGCAGAAAAGCCATACATATAATTCTGTCTATATATATGTGCCTTGCAGGCTAACTTGCTCTTATGATTATAGACGTTTATCCTTCTCTTTTCTCAACAGGAATAAAATGTCAGTAGGGCATAAGAACAAAAAGCAAATCCTATTGCCTAAGCTATATTGTTGAATATGGTTTTTCTATATGTCTAAAAAAAAGTAGTAATAATTCTGAGAAAATAATGTTCTTTCATATAATTTAAATTGTGAAAAAGATAGTGCCTATAATAAAGGGGTACTTTAACATCTTTAACATACGTTATAATTTAGTTTAGCAGATGCTTCCAAGAAATACTCAGCATGCAAAGTGAGAAGATAAAGCTAACCATATTTTATGAGGACAATATTTGAAATGAATTCCCTAACAAACAATCATAATGATGCGATGTTGAAATATGACCTTGTTGGTCTTCTTCCAGTGCCACCCACAGGAGATGTCACCTGTACAAAGTGCTTTGGATGTCTAATTTTTTGGCAGGGACTCTTTTAAAACATCAAAGGAAGATAACATATTTTTGGAAGAAAATGAAAGTTTTATCCTAAACTATATATAGGTCCACAAGAAATGGGTGAGGTTAGGCAGTTTCTACATCAAAGCATGTCACTTGAAATCATCTGGGTAGAAGTAATTTTGAACCCCTTTGTCATTTGCTAGTCCAAAATCCAAAAGCTGAAGTATTTATTGTGGATAGATAGAAGTCTGGGCATGATAAGCTTGAACCATGAAAAATATGCTATGAAAACATTTTAAAACATGCAAATTGCGAATTCAAGCAGAAGTTCTAGAGACCTTTGAGTACATTTCACTTGATGTGGTTTAAAAATCAATTGCCTTAGAGTAAATATTTAAAGAAGAATGTGAAACGATATGTATATCAAATAATTTATCACATATTCTAAAGGGCTACTTCAAGACCGTGAATTCAATAATTGGATTTATTTCAATATAGAGGAGAGGACCCTGGATACTCACCAGAAATTGGGGGTAGTTCAAAAAGCATTTATAAGGAAGCACCTCTCACTAGGATCTATAAATTAAAAGCAAGGATAAAATTAACTTAATTGCCATCTGAATTTTCCCACCTAATGTAAATCATTTTGCTTGAACAGAAGAGTTGAGAACGCAGCAAACTTTTGAAGGCAGATAAGCTGTAGTGCATCAACACCAACTCCACTCAGTGAATGCATATAAAAGTTTTAGAAAGACAAGATGTGTGTGTGTGTGTGTGTGTGTGTGTGTGTGTGTGTGTGTGTCTAAATGCTATAGCCAACCGGGAAATGAATTGTGAGATGCAAGAAAGGAATTCAGTTCAGCATGACTTCGTTAACCAGGTTGGTTATCTATCACAAATGTAGTTTGTATCCCTTAGAGGACTAGGATGCAAAGTGGTCTTTGAACAAGATAGGGCAGAGGTCACCCAACTATAAAGTAAGTACGGGTTATATCCCCTGTAAGGCTAGGTTCTATTGATTGAGAATCAATGCTAAAGATACTTACCTAGAGAATAAGAGCTTGTGATAAATAGTCTGGGGGATTTGAAGGGTCCAACTGTACAGATAGGAATCTCTCTATAATAATCTATAATAATCAGGTTATTAACATTCATTCCCAGCCTTCTGGATAGAAAACAGGGATACACTTTTCTTCTTCTGTTGAAGAGACAAGCCTGCTTAACATTCCTAGATTTCTAGTGCTTGTCTGTGACCAAGATGACCTTATGCCCTGTGCAAATATGTGCTGTACAGGGCATAGCTGAAGTAACGGAGCTACTCAGGCCCCATAGAGCACAGAAGATCATGAGTCACAGACACTGAACAATGATTTATCTACATGGTTAAAATTTTACTTTTCTTTGATTTCATTCCGACTCTGCCTGCTTCTTCCCTCTCAAAGTAAAAAAAAAATGGTTTTATTATTTTTATTTTACAGAAAACCACAGTTACAAGACTTTGGATATTTCAGTGACAATGTGAGCTTTGCCAGAGACATTGGATATTTTTAAAAGACTGATTTTTTTAAATTGTTTGAATGTTTAAAGACTGTGTGAATTTTTAAAGTTCTACTATGTTTTATCTTGTGATGATGAGACAATGGGGATAAAGAAGAAATGAAATGTTACGGTTTCATAAATGTGTGTATGTTATGTAAACAAGGGGTCAATTGCTCTGGGTAGAGTTCTACGAAAGGGAAATTGCAATAGAGAAAATCAATTATTAGACTGGCCTGTACGCAAGCTGTTAGGAAAATTTCTTGATTGATGTGGCAGGGTCTATCCCACTGTGGGTGATTCCACCCCTTAGCAGATGGTCTCAGGCTGTATAAAAAGGAAGACTGAGTAAAGCATGGGGAACAAAGTAGTAAACAGCACTTGTCTATGTTCTCTGCTTCAGTTGTTACCTCTGGTTTCCTGCCTTGAGTTCCTGTCCTCAATGATAGACTGTAAACAGGAGGTATAAGATGAAATAAATGTTCTTCCCAGGTTGCTTTTTGTTACCATTTTATCACAGTCACAGAGAGCAAACTAGAATATAAATTCAGTATTAATATCTACTTTTATTAAATGGGATTGCTTATGAATTTAGACACACTCCAAAAATGCTCCAGAAATACTAAAATATAACTTATCTAAATTCAAGAATCTGCATGAAATTCAAAATTGCTGACAGCTTGTGTCCACCTCTTCCCACTAGGGGACCAGGAACCTGATTCTGAGAACATTTTTCTTTACAGATTTTTTGGTTCTTGTGTTAGTAGGGATCATTTACACAGGAGAACACACATTGTGCAAATGCAAGCAGGATACAAATACTCAAATCTTGTAACTCATGTAGGTATTTATAAGTACTGTCCACTCAAACACAAGATGAGCATTAAATAGTTTTTGTAGCCTCTTTTTCAGGTCTATTTTATTTATTTTTGTTGGTGGAATGCATTGAGAAATATAGGAGAGTTGTGTTCTATAAAAGGAGGCAGAAGAGATAGCTAGAACTCATTATTCTACAATGGACAGGTTTCAGGGTATGCTAAAAGGCTAAAAACATAGATACATGTCATTCAGAAGTATTCAGAACAGAACATCTAAGTCAATATTTTCAAGTAAGTTAATAAGAAGCTATCTTCCAGGAGAGCATAGCTAGGAATAGGATTGCAAATAAGGTTAAAATCAAAGAAAAACAAGGTCTCAGCTGCTGACTTTTCAGTCAGAGCTCATAGCAATCTCTGAAATAGCTTTTGTGATTATAATTTTATAGTATCTTGAGATAGTGGATAGGAAGGTTAGGACGGGCTTATCAAAGTAACTCTGATTATGAAAGGACAATTCTTTGAAGAAAGTAATACCTTAGCTATTTCAGTCAACCCCTACATCACCTAGATGATGTATACATCAGTTGATGGGGCACTGGAGAGAGCCCAATGTCACCTACTACAATTTATCCCTTGTCCATGGTTTCTTTCATTAAGATCAAGCCATGCAGTATCAGCTTCTGCAAAATGCAGAATTGTCATGCTTCCAGGGAAAACTTTTAAAAGGAGAATTAGAAGTTGGGTTTTGAATATGCTTTTATCTTTTGAGTTATAATATATTCATCATGCCCATCTTCCGTAATATGGTTTAGAATTCCTTCTCCTTGAGTAAGTTTAGACCCCCATTCATTATGAGCTCCTTCGTTGCCATCCTCATGCACCCGTGGCTGTAAAAACTGAAATTTAGTTTCCAACCGTCACTATAAAATTCAAGAGACAACCGAAAGGATAGCTTCAGGTCTCCAAACATTCCTATTCAGCAGTAACATTTAGCAGCATCCCCCATGTGATTGTCCCACTAATGTGTCAGTGTGGCAATTCTTCACTCACTTTTCTATTGGTTTACAAACTCCAAAGCAAACAAGCAACAGCTGGAAGCTATGTGATTGTCCTCCATATGTGATTGTCCTCCTTATGTGAGTTGGAGCCCCTAGATAACACAGACTCTGGATATATGGGAACTTCAGTATTAAGACATTTAGTTGGGTTAGGGAGACCTCTAATAAACAAGGTTACACTTAACATTTACCCCCTGGATGAACAACGGTCTTCAAGCTGCATCCTATGACCTCTGCTAGTTAGTTTTCAGAGTTTTATGCTATCTCCTTTTCTAGGTCATAGATCCTACCTTTGACTTGATTTTAACCTATATATGAAACTGTGAGAGAATTTGAATGTATTTTCCATAGCTGATACAACAAATTATCATAAACTGCGTGTGGTTTTTAGTAAAATATAAATGCACTGTTTTCCAGATCTGGTGGCTAGTAGCCCCAGATCAAGTTATCACCCGGGTCAGGCTTCCCTGGATTCTTAAGAGAGTCCATTTGGTTTGTGTCTTTCTCCTAGTTATTTCTGTCCCCTAAAATGATGTGTTGAAATTCTAACACCAATATTAAGAATGAGATGCTGTTTAGAATATTTCAAATGTAATACATTAGCTCAAAGAAAAATATGTCTTTAATGCAGTGTGACTAAAGTCTCTATAAGAGTGACTTGGCTAATACAGACATGCGGCAGCAAGCATACAAATTGAGTAATGTTTCCATAGACAAAGGAATGGCAAAGGTTACCAAACTATCTTGAGACAGAAGATAGAAAAATTTCTTCTACAGAATTTAGATGGAGTGTGGCCCATAACAACATTTTGATTTCAAATTTCTAGTCTCCAGTGCTGTAAAATAATTCATTTCTCTTGTTTTAAGCAACATACCTTATTGCACTTTTTATGAAGCCTTCAAGCTGAATATTATAAATTTTAAAACAGTTTTCTCCTGTCATGGCTCCAAACTAAGATACAATCCAGGTCATGCTTTCACTGGATTTCACTGGACCTGGGCAGGATGTTAATCCTACATCCTGCCTAGTTGGGGATTTAGCATTTGACACATATAGTGACCATTTAGATTTAGATTTATTTACTCTGTCTTCTGTGTTGTGCTCACATGTATGCATGTGCACCACAGAAATCAGAAGACAGTTTCTGATCCCATGGAACTGGAATCACAAATGGTTGTAAGCTTCCTTACGTGTGCTGGGAATGGAAGCAACGTTTTCTGCATGAGCAGCAAGTGCTTTTAACCACAATCTCACCAGCCCCATATAACAACCATTTAAAAGCCCACTATATAATTTTTACTTCTTTAATCTGAATTATATGACTATCAATTCCTGAGACTATATTTAAAATTGTTAACTTCCCAAAACGACAAATTCTCTTTATCAAGTTCTTCCTTTGATCCAGTCCTAATCCAACGTAAATATTTTCATCTCTGCTGTCAGTTAGGTATTACCTAGGTTCTATAGCATGATGTTATACATGACATGTATAGCATGTCAGTTTATCATTACCTATGTATAGCAAGTAGCTCTCTGGAGCTACTTGACTTCCATTTGCTTAGGTCAGCTTTTTATTTTTGAGGAGGAAGCTGGTGTTGCTTGTGATCCTCAAGTGACCTCCAGCTGGGGAGTGGCAGGGTATCAGCATCCATGCATTGCCCTCTAGAGAAGCTCCCAGCAAGCTTCCTGGTGTAACGACTCTTCAATTTCTTTCCTTCTACACATATTGAATGTCCTGTGGCTATTCCTGAAAGCTGAACTCACAATTGTTCATTCCAGTTCCCATATCTGTAATTGCTAATACTCTGGCAGCTGTATTGATTTCAAATACTGCCATGCCTTCTTGAACAAGGGCCATAATGTGAGAGTTACTTCTAACATTTTTTTAATGAAAATTTTCTTTTCACTTATCCAATCTCGTGCCATATAGTTCCCACTTCATAGCTCTCTTTTCTCGCTCATGAAGTAGAAATCATCATATTTGATTCTTCGGATATAATATTGGCTGGTTACTGGCATTTTTTATTTTAAGTAACTAAAAATCTTTTTAACCCTGAAACATTTCATTTTAATTAAAACATAAGATTATGTATTCACTAGTCAACCAGAGATCCTTTTTATTTTCTCTCTCTCTTGTCTTTCAGTTTCTGATGTACAAAATTAAGTATTTTTTCTCAAAAGTTAGTAAGAGTGTCATTCAGAAATACTTACTTTTTATGCATTTTCTCATCTTTTGGCATTTATGAGACTTGCTATATAGCTCAGACTGACTTTTAGATGTGGTAATCATCTTGCCTTAGCTTTAAGAGTGCTATTATTGCAGGTTTGAACCATGATGGCCAACTTTAAATAGAAATTAAACAACTCACTTTTTTGTATTTCTAGAACATTTATAGGAAAATACAAGTAACCTTTCAGGCTGGAGAGATGGCTCAGTGGTTAAGAGCATTGCCTGCTCTTCCAAAG
>LOEQ01005055.1:92682-107238 GCA_001685075.1 Bramus lutescens | reverse complement strand
CATCCATTTGCATGCAAAATTCAAGATGTCATTGTTTTTTACCCCTGAGTAGTAGTACTCTAATGTGTAAATAGTCCACACTTTCTTTATCCATTCTTCCATTGAGGGGCATCTAAGTTGTTTCCAAGTTCTGGCTATTACAAATAATGTTGCTATGAACATAGCTGAACAAATGCTTTTGTAGTATGATAGGGCGTCTCTTGGGTATTTTCCCAGGAATGTGCCCTAAATTGTCACTGTCTTTTAGGCCAAACACCAAAAATATTTTATAGCTTTACACTTAGGTACCACAATTCTGATGGAGGCAAAATTGTATTAGCACACCATGTAATGAAAATGATAAGGAAGAAATAGCTGTGAATCACTATTACAGATTGGTTGGAAGAGACAGTATCTGAGAGTGGCTGATATCCTTAGATCACAGATTCACAAGTTTCAAAAGTGCTTTAGATTCCATTGATTGCCAAGTAACTCTTAAGTGACTTAACCACACAAAATAATAACAGTTTTCTTAGATTTATTTTTTATGTTCTTTTCTCAATATTAATATCATACAACTACTGTCAAAATTTTACTTATTTTGACAGTATGCTGACAGTATGAAGATATGATGTGGGATTTCCCTATGTATGGTATAAATATGTTTTATTACCATTGGTTAATAAGAAGCTGCTTTGGCCTATGGCAGGGCAGAATATAGCAAGGCAAAAAATCCAAGCAGAGATAGAGGAATAAAGGAGGCAGAGTCAGAGAGAGGCCATGTAGTTGCTGAAAGAGAAAGATGCCAGAACCTTATCAGTAAGGTACAGCCTCAAGGCAATACACAGATTAATAGAAATGGATTTATTTAAGATATAAGCACTAGCTAGGAATATACTTGAGCCATTGGGCAAACAGTATTATAATTAATATAATTTTATGTGATTATTCAGGTCTGGATGGCCAGGAAATAAAAAAGCAGAGTCTGTTTACAAAGATAAAAACAGAAAATCATAAATGCTAACATATACATGGTATCTAATTGTAAACATATAAAATATATTTATCTCCTCAAATAATTTTATGTATGTCCAAACATTCAAAATCCTTTAATCCTTTTCTTTTCTTTTTTGTCAGTTTTAATATATTAGCATTAACTAGTACTGACAATATGCCTCAGCAGATAAAGATGCTGTGGAAGACCCCCAAAACATAAGGGAACACATTTGTCTCTTTCCATAATATAAGAATTTATTAAATAACAATAAATTCACAGATTCAGCAGTTTTGATAACATAAACTTTACATTATATGCCAATAACTTTGTAATCTGTCCAAAGTAAGTGCAGTTTCTTGTAGACAGCATCAAGTTTTTGTGCTCACAAATAAACACTAGGGAATTTGGTGTGGTAACCACACAAGCTTGTCTCTTCAATGAAAGAGGTATGTATACCTGTTTTCTACCCAGAAGACTGGGCATGGATTGAATGTGGTTAATAACCTTTGCTATCTATAAGGTCAGACTTAATTTAAGTTCTCCAGAATTTTTATCTAGAATACTTCATTGCTGGGGAACAATGGTCTTGTGCTTTGTAAAGATTTGTCTCTTGTATTGTGTTTAATAAATTGCTGATTGGCCAGTAGCCAGGCAGAAAGTAGAGACAGAGCAATGAGAACAGGAGGATTCTGGGAAGAGGAAAGCTCAGTTAGCAGTTGTGACCCAGCCTCAGAGGAAGCAAGATGAAAATGCCTCACTGATAACGGTAACAAGCCACATGGCTAACGCAGATAAGAATTATGGGCTAATATAAGTTGTAAGAGTTAATAAGAAGCCTGAGCTAATAGGCCAACCAGTTTGTGATTAATATAGACCTCTGTGTGTTTTCATTGGGACTGAATGGCTGTGGAACCAGGAGGGACATAAATCTCTATCAACACTTCATCCCTAGGTCTTTATCTTGAGCACTGTTTGATCCTGTCTTTAGGGCAAATGTCAAAAGTACTTTAGCTTGGAGAACTCTAGGTCACCTGTATAACCCAGACCACATCTAATCCTCCCCTATCCCTTAAGCTGCTTTAAACTTTATTGTATGCATAGGATTGAAATATTTTTATCAGGAAACTTTTTACTAAAATTGTACTGTACTTAAATATGTCTAAAATAAACTGTCCAGTACGTAAGTACTGTGGAACAAGATTTCATTCTGGTTCATGCATATTAACCATCTTCTGGCCATAGCATTTACAGGGACACACTCACAGAGTAAATAAATTCTTTATTCCAATGTTATATATTTTATTTTATCTTCATTTTCATTCTTTGAGAACTTTGTACAACACATTTTTCATTATATTCCTTTTCCCTTCCCAAGTCTCAAACTCTTATTAGATTCATTCCCTTCCTATTGACTTTGTGTCCCATCCCTGCAGTTAAGATAAGGCCAATTTGTGCTGCACAGATGTTATTGAATGTGTGGTCTTCAACTAGAATACAGTTGACTTATCAGGGATAACAATTTCAGAGAAAACTGATCTTTCCTTTCCTAGCAGCTAAGAATTGACAGTGGCTTCTGGTATGGAGGTGGAACTTTGTACCCAGCACACCTTTCATGCTATGATTGGGTCAAGTTTAGGCTTGCACAGGTCTTAAGCATGGTGTCACTACTGCTACGAGTTCATTTGAGTAGCTTCTCTGCCATGTCAAGAAGACACTATATATAATATATTTTGATGAAAGTCACCCTCCATCCTCTCTAGGCCTCCAGCCATCCCTGCTGATCTGCTTCTTTCTATTCTAGAGAGCACTCTTTCTACTGCAGCTCACCTCTCTCTGTCTCCCTCTCTCCCTCCCCCCCTCTCTGTGCATATGCATGTCTGTCTGTCTATCTGTGCGTCTGTCTGTGTGTCTGTCTTTTTCATGACCCAAAGAGTTTCATTAGGATTTCTTACAAGAGTGTAAGTGAAAATTTATTTACATGACTAGGGGTAACTTCACACTGATTATATCACCAAAGAATATATTTTACCCTTTCCCATTAGTCATTAATTGCATATAAGTCTTCAAGTAGGGTTGGAGCCCCATTATCCCCTCTTCACTTTGTGACACAATAGTGATGAGGCCTAATTTTTGTAGATTCTGTGAAGATGATCACCACTGCTGTGAACTTAAGAATGCAAAGCTATGCCATGCTTAGAAATCAATGTCTCGTAGAATCTCCACCTTTCTTCAGCTCCTTGACATTTTCTACCCTATTTGAGCCTTGGAGGGCATAGTACAGGTGTTTCATGTATGACTGAGCCATGAATAGTCACTTATACTAGGTATTTTGCTGAATTCATCAAGGCACCATCAACTAATGTTCTACTGTTATTCAACAGTGCTTCTTGTTTTGTGTTTTGTTTTTACATAATGAAATATTGGTAAATTAGATAACTCATCTCGAAAAAATGGGTGGATTCTTTTATATATATGTATATTATGATGCCTTTAGCAAACTGGGACCTCTTTGTTTTGAATTGTGGTATCCCTTTGTTTTCTTTTGTCTGACTACTGTGGCTAGAATTTCTATCAATATGTTGCATAAAATTTGTGAAGCCAGGTTTATTGGGTCTTCTCTATAATTTTGGAATTCCAGAAGCTGAAACAGGATGATTTCCATGAGTTTCATACCACTTTGGGATGAAAAGTGAGATCCTTCATATAAAACTTATTGATGAATAATGAAGATATCACACACTTTGGATACAGCACTTGGAGGAGTTAAGGCGAATCTGACCTGGAAACCTCCTTCCTGAGGACTAGATTGCATAGTATCTATAATAAGGTGCTATGTAGACTGACAGGGAGAAAAGCAATTAAAAGTCCTATATGCCAGCTGTGACACATATGAACCCCAACAATGATTAGCAAGGTAATGTATCCCTAAAAGTGCAAGAGTGGCACTTACCTCTTGGTAGTATCCAACAGTTGTCTAATTAACCCACTCCAGGAGGAAAATCCTCCTTGATACTGGCAACCTAGACAACTACCCATCGCTAATGAGGTCATGGATCTTAGGCGTGAATCTACTATTCCTTTTAGCTAAATCATTATAATTCTTTACTGCATTCTAATCACTTTTATACCCACAAATAACTGGCTCTCACCTCTCATCAAAGAAGTTCCTTTTCACAGCAATGAGAGTTTATTAAAATAAAGCCCAAACCAGTCAAAATGCAAAGAGCAGCAGGCTATAGAACCCACCTCCAAGTGATACATTTGCAACTCAACCCCCACACCTAAGTCTCAGGGAAGAGAGTTTCCAGAATTTTGTTAGAAGTCAGAGGACCAGGATGACTGCTGAAATAGTTTATCTTCTCCATACCAAAAAGGATGCAAAGACCATGAAATGTCAACAGTACAGCTTTCCAAACAAGACTGATACAATGGCAACATCAGTTGGCACACCAGTGTAAATGGTTGAATTTTCATAGAGAGAATAAGTAGTATCCAATATGTATGTCACAGATTTTGCTGACCAGCATGTCCATTATTGCTTTCTACTATTTTTTATTCCTGTCATTTTTAAACTCTGAATTATTCAGAGTTTTACTAAAGCCCAAGATAATTAGGTTTTATTTATTAACTAAGCCCTAACTTCATTTTGTTGTGATCAGAAAATATGTTCTGAAGATGTGATCTTTAAAACCTCAAGTAAGGGCCAGCATGATGGCATGTGTCTTTCATCACAGCACTGGAGAGACAGAGGTACCCTGATCTCTGAATTCAAGATCAGCTTAGTCTACATAGTGAGTTCTAGGGAAGCCAGGGATGCATAATGAAACCTTTCTCAAAACAAACACAAATGAATCTGAGATCTACTCAAATGTGCTTTCTCCTCTGGGCACCCTATATGTGCTCTAGGACAGTTTGTACAGTCTGTCTGTCTGATCCCAGATCTGTTCTGCTGTTCCTATGATGAGAGTTTCTGTAAAACTTCCTCAATAATAATATGATTTTGTCAGTACTTATTTAGCTATTCTGATTTGCTTCATATATAAAAATCATCCCATTAACTGTATACTACCTAAAATATTAACATATTTACAGCAAATTGAACTTAGTTTTACCTTTTCCATAAAAATAGTACCTGTCTGATCTATTTTGCTTGGTATGGTATGCTTTGTATTTCTCCTAGTTATTTCTATTTCATCCTTTCTCTTCAACATTCCTATGATCTGTTGTTGTGCCTCTTTATGTTTTCTTTGATTCAGTGAAGCTAGTCTCTCCTTAAGACGATAACCACTGTAGATTTCTCTGATTTTATTTTGTCTTAAGTTTCATTAGAGAAATTGAGATCCTGTAGTGAGTGAAGTAGTTTAGCTCCTCATTACACTAAAATTTTTACAATTGCTCTTCGCTTTTATTTTCAGCATTGTAGTAGTAGTAGTAGTAACAACACCAGCACCCTCAAACCTACAGCCTTCAACTGTATTTTTTGACTGGAGATTTTTTTCTAATTTTGTTCAAGTCTAGTTTATAATTTTCCTTTACTTTTATTGTTCTCTAAGTCACAACAAAAAAGTATCTATAACAAAGTTGAAAAATATGTTATGTTTTGTTCTGGTACTCTTACGACTTTAGTTTGCATATGCAAATATAAACTGCGAATTAGTCTGTCTTGATGGACAGCAGAGAAGTGGACTTTCCCTTTCTCATCTACTCATCAAATTTTCCCTGTGAATTGCCAAGGCCTGGGCTCCAGTCCACCCTGCAGAAACCAAAATCAGTACATGCTCAGTTCTTTATATAAAAGTATTTGTATATAGCCTACATACACCTAAGATACCTATGGATTACTTGTAATGACTAATAAAAGTCATGCAAATGCTGATCGTACTTCATTATTTAGGAAGTTATAAGAAAAATTGCCCATGCTCAGTAAAAAGCAGTCATTAAAGATTAGCTTCATTTTTGATTCTCGATTGAATCTGTCAATGAAGAATCCATAGATGTAGAGATTTAGCTATCAATTTTGACTTTTCATTAAGATGTATGTCCCTGTAATGTTTAATATGACTATTAAACTGCTGGTGGGAATGCAAATTTGTGCAGTCACTTTGGAAATCAGTATGGTGGTTTTTCAGAAAATCGGAATTCAATCTACCTCAGGGCCCAGCAATACCACTCTTGGGCATATACACAAAGGATAAACAATCGTATTACAAGGACATGTCAACAATGTCCACAGCAGCATCATTCATAATAGCCAGAACCTGGAAACAACCTAGATGCCCCTCAACCAAAGAATGAATAAAGAAAGTGTGGTACATTTAGACAGTGGAGTTTTACTCAACTGTAAAAACACAATGACATCTTGAAATTTGCAGGCAAATGGATGAAACTAGAAAATCCACCCAGACTGAGAAAGACAAAGACTGTATATATAAGTGGATGTAAAGCAAAGGATAACCAGACTACAATCCTTAGTTCCAGAGAAACTAGGAAACAAGGAGGACCCTGCAAGGCCTTGGAAAGGGGAATAAGATCTCCTGAGTGATTTGAGGCAGGAGAGTGATAAAGAGGAAGGGAAGGGGGATGAGAACATGAGGCAGAATGGGATGGTGGAGGGGGATGGAGTTCGAGGGAAATGAAAGAGAAATCTTGAAAGAGAGAGCCACTAGGGGTTAGGGAGAAACCTGGTGCTATCCCAGGAATCCACAAGGATGACCTAAGCTAAGCTCCTAGCAATAGTGGAGAGGGTGCTTGAAATGGTCTTCTCCTATAATCAGATTGGCGAATACTCCACCTATCATCATAGAGCCTTCATCCAAAAATTGATGGAACCAGATACAGAGATCCACAACCAAACACTAGATGGAGCTATGGGAATCCAGTAGAAGAGAGGGAGGATCGAATATAAAAGCAAGAGAGGTCAAGATCCCGGTGGAGAAATCTACAGAGAAAACTGAGCCAAGCTCATGGAAATCATGAACTCTCTACAAAGAGCTGTGGAGCCTCCATGGGACCAAACTAGGCCCTCCATATATGGAAGACAGTGGGAAGCTTGAATTATCGGAGGGGACCCTGGCAGTAGGATCAGAATCTGTCCCTGGTACAGGAGCTAGCTTGTTGGAGCCCATTCCCTATGGTGGGTTGCCATTCTCTGCCTTAACGTAGGGGGGAGAGGTTTGTTCCTGCCCCAACTCAATGTGCCAGACTTTGTTGACTCTCAATGGGGGAGTGAATGGGGGGTGGNGGAGGGATGGAAGGGACAGCTGTAATTGGAATGTGAAATGAAATTTAAAAAATAAATTAATTTGAAAAAAGAAAAACCCACTTTACCATTTCTTGAATAATTTCCCAAAGCATATTTACCAAAGAGTATCAGAGGAGAATGTTTGATGAAGTTTGAAACAGCATAAATATAGTTGTCAACATTTTATTCTACACAGAGACTTTTAATATCTTGTTAGTAGATAATTTTCCAAACTTCTTTCATCAAGGGCCATTTTCAGAACATCCTAGAAAAGTTTGAGATGGAGATGAGGATGAAATCAAAGAGAACCATTTGAGAAACACTCTCTCCTCTCTTCCAGGTGAGCAGTTATCTGACTGTTTCGTGTGGGTCATCTGAGAACGGCATTACAGGAAGAACTTGCTGGAATAAAGCGGCTTGGTGGAACATGTTTACAGCCAGGGCCTTGATCGCTAGCACTGATGCATAGCAGCTCATAACTGAGTGTCAGAAACAGTTTACACAGCAGCTGCCTCCCAGGAGCTCTGTCTGTAAATGGCCTATTGTCACTTTGTTATTTTCCCTGAGCTTTCTACAGGGTGACAGGAGATAACTCTTACTTAGAAAAATGGGTATCTGCCTTTCCCACCTGGAGTGTCTGAGATATTAAGTCCATTATGCTCAATTCAAGTGATAGATTTCAAAGTACTGTAGATATAACCATGGGAGAGATCACTGCATTTGTTTTTATAAGTTTATTTCAGTGTGTTTTTGAAATTATACTTAATAACAGCAGTTCTCTCTTCCCTTCCTCTCTCCAAACCTTCCTATATATTCTTCCCCACTCCCCTTCAAGTGCATGACCATTTTTCATAATTGTTATCAATGCATATATACATATATATTTTCCTAAATAGCCCTAAACATAGCATATAATGATCTCTGTGTGTGTGTTTTTAGAGCTGACCTATTGGCACTGGACAAACAATTGGCATGTTCTTCCCTAGAGAAGGCCACATCTCCTGCTCCCAAATTCCCTCAGTTGCCTGTAGCTCCTTAGTGCTGAGGCCTCATGGACTTTTCTCTATCCAGTTTGGTATATTCATTGATATTATCATTGTTTATCTTATACCTCATCCTTAAGGACTAACTTTCATGGTATGAGAAGGCCCAATGCAAACTTCCAGAAGAGGGAGGCAACCAATAGTCCCATTCACTTATGATGCCTATGAGTCACACCAATGATCAGTATGACACAAAAACCCTAAGGGTGCAATCATGGATATTCATACTCTGAGGGTAACAGAGAGTTCACTAATGGAATTTAAGACCAGCTCAAGAAGAGGGTAACTATGCCTTATATTGGGGATCTGTCTACTTAGTGCTAATGAAATCACGGTTATTGTAGGAAAAATTTACGACCTATATTTTACTAAACCAGCGTAATCTCTAACAACAGTCTGTAAGTATTTGTCCTTATGCTGGTAAGTGTAGTCTTCACAGTTTCTCTAGGGATTTTCTATTTGTAACAGAGACCACTACAGATGTCTATAACCTATTGATAGGCGGAGTTGTGAAGCCCAGTCCCAGTGGATTCATCTACAAACAATTTCAGTGCCTAAAGCATGGGGAACATTGTGGAAAGACAGAAAGATTGTAAAAGCCGGAGGATCAGGGAGATAGAGTCTGTCTCCTAGTAATATCAGAAACTACACCCATAGGTCCCATCACTCCAGCCATACATGGAAGCCTGAAGCTCCAGATGGGAAAGAGTGAAATGTGGTTGGGAGACACAAAAGCAAGTGCTGTAGATGTTCTTACAGATGACCTAACTCAGTTAACTGTGCACCGCTTTCTAGGTGCTCTGGGCCTTGGAAATAGGAAGGGTATTTCTTTTAGGTGTTCATTGGAGTTAGGACAGTAGCATACAGCAGAAGAGAAATGTATCAATATTTATTGCTTGCAGAAATATATCTCTGTGTCACAATTAGACTTAAGGATGAAAGTTGTTTCTCAGAGGTTGCATTCTAGATGACTTGAGCGACTGTCTATCTATCTTCTTTTGGCTATTTTTTACTTTTGTCATGAAGCCCAATGCCTAAAATGGGAAGTGACAGAAATACAAAACACTGACCTATTACAGGACACAAATGTCTTTGTACCTCTGTTTCCATCTGTCTGTCCCTATCTCTCTCTACTGTCCCTGTCCCCCCAACACTTTCATTTATCAGAAATGTTGTATTTGGGCAATCAGATCCACTTTCTAAAGTTTGTGACTCAGAAAAAGTACTCTACTATTATTAAGCTGAATCAAATAGAATAAATTTCTGTTACAACTGCATTGAATAAAAGTAAATAATACAATATGCATTTGATCATATTGGATTCCTTCCCCAGCCTAAATACAAGGGAGGTGCTTAGTCTTCCTGAAACTTGATATTGCACATTCTTGTTCATATCCATGGAAGTCCTGCAATTTTTGAAATAAAAATGAAGGAAGAGAGAGTGGTTGGGGGAGGGAAAGTGTTGGGGTGCACTGGGGGGAAAGAAAAGAGTGAAAACTGTTGTCAGGGGGTAAAATAAATACATTTTAAAATATGCATTTGAAGTGCAAGTGAAAATAGAGTTTTGAATCAAACTTATTATTTTTAAAAATGAGAGAGCATCCAGACACAATCTTGGTTCTAGTCAACAATGTACAAGTCAGTCAGTATGTTTCTATGCTCTAACTATGAGATGAAATTGACATGACCAATTTGTGGTATTTTGCTGCCTTCCATTTTTCTTTACACCCTTGATACAGAGAATAAAATCTGAGAAACAATGAGAGTTAGGGTAGCGTGTGCTGGATGTGGAAATTCCGCACGTTTCTTTACCCTTATGAATAGCACGCATGTTTCTAAATTAAAATTGCACACTGATTCCTAATATTTAACTTATTGACAGCTACACCTGGGTAAAGCTCATCCAAGTTTTCCTTTCATCCTTAATATTTTTCTTTTATATGAATTGTACGGGACATATTTTTCTGTAACCTCAATTATTTAAAAGCATAACTAAAACAAATAAATCACTGTCAAAACCACCCAACCATTAATGAAGAAAAATATACAAAAAGCAAAATTAGGAATGGTAGTTTGATTGTAACGGTCCCCCATAATCCCATAATCTCATAGGAAGTGGCACTATTAGGAGGTGTGGCCTTATTGGAAGTTGTATGGCCTTGCTGGAGAAAGTGTGCTGAAGCACAATTAATAAAAACTCAGAGAGAAATTGGGGTTCACCCTGAAGATCAGAAAAACAAAGCAGCCAGCCACTGGCTCTTACCTCGACCTCAGTCCGGAACTGCAATCCTGCCTCCAGGAATCTCAGAATGAGACTGAGACTGAGAGCTGTTTTCTCCTGTTTTATAATCCTCTCTAGGGCTGGGATTAAAGTTATGCATCACTGGGATCAAAGGCATGCATCACCTGGTTTCTATGGCGACTAGTGTGGCTACTGGGATTAAAATGGTGTGTTACCACTGCCTGGTCTATAAGGCTGACCAGCAGGGCCGTTTTACTCTCTGACCTTCAGGTAAGCTTTATTTATTAAAATACACTTGAAATGCCACTACAGTGTGTCACTATGGGGGCAGGCTTTGAGGTTCATGGTCTCAGGATATCACCCAATGTGTCAGTTAATTTTCTATTGCCTGCAAGATGTAACAGTCTCAGCTCAAGTACCACCTCTGTCTGCACGCTGCCATGCTCCCTGACATGATGATAATTGACTGAACCTCTGAAACTGTTTAATTGAGTCCCCCCCTCAATTAAATATCAACTTTATAAGAGTTACCAGGGTCATGGTGTCTCTTAACAGCAATAAAATCTCAAACAAAGGCAGAAGTTAACTTTTTATTTGCTTTGATTCTATAGGTGCAGTCTGAAAGATTCTCCTGTATGTCACAATGAACTGGGACCTTTGGGAACAGCATGCTTAAGAAACAAACCATCCACCACTCGGGTCTCTAACTATATAGATCACCGAGCACCCCATTACATCTGCATACACTCCCGTTCTACACCTAATTGACCTGGCACTGATTCACATAAGCACATTAATGTCTGTTATTTAGATCGCCATACTTTGTGGAGTTGGTTTTGTAAATGACATATTACACTAATAGTATGCTTTCACCTTCAGGAAGGTTGCTAAGGTTGCAGGAAGGCTTTTTAATTTGCAGGATTAGTTGCTTATGCCTTGTTCTCTCCTTATATTTTAATTTTTTATGGTTTTATTAGGCTTCACTGAGGTAAATAAAATTTATAGAAAATAATACAAAGTATTTGAATTTAGTTTTTGTGGAGAGCTGCATAGTGCCGCGCCTTAAAGATGGCACCGGTTTCCGTCTTCCGCTAGCCCGACAGCGAGTGCTCTCTGTGATAATCAAGTCCTTATTTGGCTAAGGCTGATCAGCAGGCTTGCTTTCGTGCATATGGGCCTATTAGAGATTGCCACGTGGCTTATTGGGATTGGTAGCCCATAGAGTATATAGCCTGCAAGCGCCCTTCCCGGAGAGAAGAAGAAGAAGATTGTTCAAGGTTTCTGAATAAACTGCATATAGAAGAGCCCGAGTGTTGCGTCTTTCTTGCTGGTCAAGATGGACGTGACAAGTTTTCCCTAATCTCATGAGCATAAATAGAAATAGATAAAGCGACAAATATAATTAATAGAGATATGATTGTGAATCACTATACTCAGTAAGGCAAGATTAAACCAACCACAACTTAATGACTATCAATACTAATGTTTTACAATGTATTTAAGGGTATACTATATGTAGCTAATAAAGAAGTTTAACTTACTATTTCAGAAAAGAAAACAATGGTTTATAGTAGTGTTTTGGTTTATTAGGAATGAAGATAGAAAGAGACAGGATAACATGTGAATTATCTTTCAAAAATAGAGCTAGTTTAACTAAATGAAAATTAATGTTTTATGTTACAGTTAGGGTATGGTTGCATCTTTGGTCTCAAACTGGACTGCAAATTCATTGAAAATTCCTTGGATGGATGGATAGATAGATAGATAGATAGATAGATAGATAGATAGATAGATAGAAATAGATATAAATGTATACATACAGTGTGTGATTACATTCATATTTATATAAATAATAACTCATATGTATGAAGTTATTTATTACATATGCTCCCTGATCATCATACATAATCATCTACAAGTCAGTTTTTAAAGATTAATCCCCCTAACCATGAATATCAGGAAGCATTGTGACTATGGATTTCTTTCACTGAAGAACTGTTTGTCACTCTTCTAAATCTCTGGAGCAGGGACTAAAATATTTTCAGTGTATCTTTTAAGCAAGATTATATAGCCATGAGCGCAGGTGCATGTCTTTAACATGAGTACTCCAGAAGCAGAGTCAGGCAGGTCTTTGTGAGTTTGAGGATCACCTGGGCCACATAGTGAGTTCCAAGAAGGATGTGATTCAGAATTGGGGCAGGTCCAGGTTTGACGAAGAATGAACACGACTGGAGTTTAGGAGGCCATCCTTAACAAAATAACTTTACAGTGCTGTGGCAAAGCTGAGGGCTGAGATCCAAGAAACCCTAAGCTTGCCTTATCTTCTTTTAAACTTTCTTTTTATTTATTCTTTGTGTCATTCACATCGTGCTTCTTGATCCCATTCGTCACAGCGCTCCTGTGCTTACCACATAAGGCAGGGCCAAATCTCCCAATGGCCACAGGCAGAAAGGTGGGGGTGGGGTGGGGGGAAGGGAAGGCATCTCTCTCCCAACCCATGCCACCATATTGCAGAAAAGGATTAAGGCCAGATCTCCCAAGCTCAAGTTCTCAGGGTCAGTTCACCCATCAATAGGTCAACTCTACTGTGCTGCCCAGGCGAGGTAAAGGACCCACATCCCCCACTGCAGTACCTGGTTAGTCAGCTCCCTGGCCTGCCACAGGTGGCAGGCATCTTCCCTTACCCTTGCCACCACATGGCAGATGAGGGGGAAACAGCCAGTATTCCTACTCTCAAACCCTCAGGGCCAACTCACTGGCGCCCCCGTCTAGTGATGGCGCCCCGTCTAGAATGGCGCAGGGCCCATTCTCCCTAGTGCTGCACTTATTGAGAGGTTGGGTAAACTCCCTAACTTGCTGCAAAAGTGAGGAGGAGAGCAACTTTCCCTCATCTGGCCCTCACATAGCACATGAAAGGGTTGGGACCAGCTTTCCTGTTCTCATGCCCTCAGGGCAAGCTCGCCCTTGCCCCTACAAACAGGGTCATCTCTCTTCTGCTGTCCAAGTGAGGTGTATGGACCTCTCTTCAGAGTGCTTCAGCTGGTGAGGGGAGGAACCAGTTCTCCCTAATGTTGTAGCCAGTGAGGGGCCGGACCAATTCTGTACAACCCTACCCTCCTCTGCCTTTGGTGGAATCAGAAGTCTTTGACATCAACACAGGCCATGGCTACAACGGGGTCATGAACGCAGACATGGGTACTGGCAGCAACCCAGGGCCAGGGCTGGGTGGTAATCAAGCCACACACCCAACCCACTGCTCACGACTTTTACTTCTTCGATATGCCTCTGTCCATAGGAAATGAACCGTCCTCTCTCTCTCTGCCGCAACATACCATACATTTGCTCATCATAATAGTGCCTGACTGCCCAGTGCCACAGGTGCACGTTTTCTCCACCGAGCCCAGGGCAGACGGCTCCAAGCAAGCACGAGGATCTCCTTGTCCGCTCAGGCCATCATGGTGCTGGGCAGGGCAACACTTTCTCCTCCGAGCCCCAAACTTACGCTGTCTTAATTTAGTGGAAAATTTCCCTTGTGTAGATTTAAATTTTAATTTTGCCTCATTGTTTCTGTGTTTCTCTTTCATCTTGCTCTAGTATTTCTCATTTGTTTATTGTGAATCATCATTTTAGTTTGTTTTATGTTTTCTTTTCTCTTGGCAGAAACGGGAACAGAAATGAAAGACTTTTGTCACACTAAATTCCCTGGAAGAAATCAGACACATTGGCACCTGTAATCTCAGCACTGGGGAGGCAGAGAGAGGATTACAATGACTTTCAGGCTAACCTGGGCTACCGTAGAGATCCTGTCTCAGAACACAGAAAAAAAGAGCAGAGAGACAACTGCATTCTAAAACGGTTTAATTACATTTTTCAGAGAAGTGGTGTGTTTAAAGAAAACCCTATATTACTGCTGATAATCATTTTTTGACGTTTATATTTGAAGTCTGTATCCCATATACCACAAGGGGGCAACATAACGCTGATAGAATTGGCTTTTTCTGCACAAGCTCTTCCTCTGGTCCTGAAAGATGGGCCACTTGCTATCTTCTTGCTA
>LOEQ01005055.1:68476-79827 GCA_001685075.1 Bramus lutescens | reverse complement strand
AAGGAATAGGCTTCCTCCTTTCCAGCATTCTCCTGTTCTCATTGCCCCGCCTCTTCTTCCTGTCTAGTTGACCTGCCTATACTTCTTGCCTGGCCAATCAGCATTTTTTTAAACTACATAATTGACAGAATACAGACAATTCTCCCACACCAGTAATCCATTGTCTGTATGGGCACCTACAATATTCACATAAATTGAATAGAGCACTAGTTGATAGTGGTCTATTCAGTATAGGTGTTTAGTTTAAAGATAAATAAACAATTAACATTTGATAACTAGCTCAAATAGCCTGATGTTTTTATGACATTATTTGCTTATTTTATCTAATTTATATCAATGCTATTAAATCAAAATGAAATCACGAAGAAAACAATGACTGGGCTCAAAATGCACATGGTTAATATTTTTGTAACATAATTTTTTCAAGTTTATGAGGGCAAGTATTTGTCTTGAAAATATGGCATAAACCTTACAAATTACACCAGTTTCAGTTGCTCATAGAGAACTTTCTACTAACATATTAAAACCATCTGCAGCATAGGGAAGCAGAGATCCTAAACTTGTTCCATCACTTTTCTCTTCTACATTCTTTAATCATGTTAACATTAATAATTATGCTTTATAAATAATTTTACTCCTTCTAACAACATATTGATGAATAGAATCCATGTGTTTAATATATCCTAGAATCTTCTTAACTTCGCAAAACCATTAATCATCTGGACTGAAAACCTTACAGTCATCAAGGCTTATCCTTCATTTTCCCTATGCAATCTTTACTTGAAAAATGTATTATATTTTCACTGGATTTTAAATCCCTAGAGGAATCAAAGCACATGCCTGACTGAAGAAAATACCTTGTTATGATGTATGCTGTGTAAACTTTTCTATTTTTCTATTTATTCATTTAGCATATTATATTTTATTGAAAATAGACTCTTCTCTCATACAATACATCCAGACCACAGTTGCCCCTCCCTCCACAGCTCTCAGCTCCCCACCATCCCTCCTTCTCTCTCACTTCAGAAGAGAGCTGCCTCCAAGATATGACAGACATATAGGACAAAACAAGATACAATTTGACAAGGTGAGAGACCTCATATCAATACTGGACAAGGCAAACCAATAGGAAGAAATGAATCTCCAGAGCAGGAAAAAGAGTCAGAGATATATCTGGTCCTACTGCTAGGAGTCTCACAAGGATACCAAACTACCAGCAATAACATATAAGCAGAAGACCTGGTACAGATACATGCAGGGCCAGTATTTGCTGCTTCAGTTTCTGTGAGTAGTTGATTAGGTATACCTTATTCTCCTGGTGTCTTCCATCCCCTATGAGCTCTACAATCTTTTCTCCTCTTCCTTTGGGTTTCTCAATCTCCAGGGATGGAACCAAATAGACGCCTCTCCACATAGTGTTTGGCCATGGGTCTGCATCTGCTCCCATCAATTGCTGGATGAAGCCTCTCTGATGCCAACTGGACAAGGCACCAATCTATGATGGAATTATTTTATTGATTATTTTTTTCCCTTTCCTCTTAAAAAGATGTCTTAAAATCTATTTCGGTTTACCTTATTTTTAGAGATGATAAGACATGATTTATTAACCATATATAAAATCTTTCTTATAGAATGACATTACAATTGATTAAACTTGTTTTGAAATTCAAGGACAACCCACTTTACTTGGGGGTTGTTAAACTATAACATAAATACAGGGAAAATTTTTACTTTCCAGAGTGATCTGATTGTAAATTTTGGTGTATGATAGTGTTATAGCCCTAATTTTTCTCCATAGATAATATGAAATGAGTCAATAATTAAGTCTTCCCCCCTTGAATAAAGAATATTCTTCCAATGCAAGGCAAAAGCACTCCATTTGGTTGAATATTAATAGCAACAAATATAGGTATATATTTTTCTGATAAGCCATAAACTTAGGGCAAAAAGCCACAGATTGAGGAAGATTTACTACTTAGTTTTTTAAAAGTATAAGTCCATCAGTATGAAACAATGAGAAATACATAACTCCTTTCTCCCTAGATCCATAACTTTGGGGCACAGAGCTTCTAAACTCCAGAAATGTTCAAAGTGAAAATTACTTTTTTGTTTCTATGGCTGTTGGCTCCTGTGTCCAGGTAAGTCTCAGATGGGTGTTGGGTGCTGGTCGTCCTCAAACATGTGGTTACAACCTTCATAATTTCACTGCCTCTCAGCTTCTTAACCCTACCTGCAGATAAAGGACAATGGCTAGTTATTTGATTAATCATCAATGACTCTTTGTGGAATCAATTTTGTTCCTATAACTCATTCATTTCAAAAACATGCCTTCAAAAATCACTCTACTTTTTCCCTTTCCACTTATACAACTTCTTCAAATAAAGTATTCCCTGTTTTTATTTTAACTCTTAAAAATTGATATCATGCAAGATACCATTTTGAAATAGGTTTCAGTGCACCTGCACCTTCAGTGTCATGTGACCATGAGTACTCAGAGTGGAGATAGTCCCTTCCTTCAGCAGGAACCCTGGTTCTTCCAAAGCCTCTGACTCATCTTCCTGCTTCCAAACCCCTGCAAATGACAGCTTTTATTTCTGTCTCTACTGATTTAACTATTCTAAACATTTCATATAAGCAAATAATAGAATGTATGATCTTCTAAGCTGAATTATTTTACTTATTTGTAGTGTTTTAAAGGTTCATGCATGTTTTAGCATGTATCAATATTTCATTCTTTTTATAGTCAAGTAATATTGCCCTTAGCATACACACCATAGGGAATTCTCTTTTCTTCTACTTTTTGGAAACATGCAATTTGTCTCTATGTGAATCATTTTGCATTTGTCTCCTTTGGAGTTTGTTGAGATTGTTAGACGGGTAGATGCATTTTTTAATGAAAATTTGATAGCTAATACTCCAGATTTTTTTTCATGTTTTCTACTACTTTTTTTCTGTGACCCCATTATACATACATTGGTATATCTCGTGTACCAAAGATCTTCTAGTCTCTGAATTTTTCTTGCTCTTGCTGTTTATATGTGTGTCTATTTCACATTGGCTGAACTCTTAAGTTCCTGGAGATTTTTTTTCTCTTTGTCTGTTCAAATCAGCTATTTAAAGATTTATTGATTTTTTTCTGTCATATTTCTATCAATGTCCTGCTTTAGAAAATTTGATTGGGTTTTATAATTGTGTGTGTGTGTGTGTGTGTGTGTATTTTCAGTAAAATATTTCTATTTCACCTGTGTTCCCAGAGTTTTCATCCACTTCAGTATATTGAAAATAGTTGCAGTAAAGACTTCTCCCGTGATTCTGGTTCAGTTACATGGTTTGCCCCCCTCTCCCCTTAGTATATCCAGTGCATTTCTTGTTACTTTTGAAAAAATAATATTGGCTATTAAATTGAGCAGTATTGGAATTACTGTTTATTCTCCTCAACATTTTTATTCATTGTATTTTGTTATTGACTATTACGTCACGTTTCTAACCTATCTTGGTAAAGTTTGTGTTTTTTTCATGTATGGTCTCTAGGTACTTTAGTCTTTGGATCATCATCAACTAGTGTTTTCCCCAGAGACTTTCTTAGAAGTCTGGATTCCTACTCTTATTCAGAACAGAAATGAGAGAGGGAGGAGAAAAACGATGGAGAAAGAAAGCAAGGTATTCTCATGCTTTGTTTTGGGAAACAGTTTCAATATGTAGGTCAGGCTGGTCTTGAACTTGAAATTCTCTTACCTTCATTACCAAAGTGCTCAGAGTTACAGATATGTGGCATTGCAGACAATTCAGTAAACATTTTTTTATTTTTTTGTTTTAGAGAAGTGAAAGCAAATCTCTTCCCAGTATTTGCAGACTGGTTTCATGCTGGGTAATGCCTTCAAGGTAAAGACACATTCCTTATAATCCTGCAGTTCAATCCAACTTTTGTGATGGTGCTGAATCTAAAGCTCCACCAGGGTTAAAAGCTTAGTTCATTCTCAGTTTGCTTTGCACACACATCTCACCCCTGATGTGTGTGATGCTGTCTTTAATTTTAACAATTCTGTTATACTTTTAATTATGTGTTTAAAGTCTGAGTGTGGGTTTGTATATGAATGTGCAGTGACCACAAGGACCAGAAGAGAGTGTTGGAGTTACAGGAGGTTATGAGCAAAGCTGCCCAACATGGGTGTTGGAAACATAACAAGACCTCTGCAGGAACAGGATGTGCTTTTGACCAATGAGCCATCTCTCCAGCTGTGGGTGGAGCTTCCTAAATTTCCTTGTGCAGATGAGGGTTTTTTCCATGCTCTGAATGAGTAACAGAGCTTGCTACTCTGTTTTCTTCCCAGGCAATCAGTGCATTTTTTTCTCTTAATGTGATACTTTGTTCTGTGCTAAACCGTGCATTTGCCCTATAACCATTTCTGTAAGTGCCTTCTCAGAAGGCTTTTTTCTTTTCTTCCTATTTTGGCCATTTAGAACTGTTTGTCAAAGCACTGTAGGTTGATTCTAACATTATATCTGTGTTTTTTTTTTCTTTTTTGCAGAGACGGGTTGTTGTGGATGGAGGGCCTAATGTGTTTGCTACTTTAACTTTACTTTTGGGTTTTTCCTATTGAAAGTGGGTGAGCACTGGTTACAATAGCTATTCTGGAGGCATGGCTTGAAACAGGTGAAGCCTACATTCCAGTATGTCAGTCAGGTGGGACAGTTTGAGGAAATGAAACCGATGTTCACGACACAGAGGAACTGTGTTGCTTCCATACTTCAGACGGGTTACAATGTCTACCTAGAAGAAGGAAGGCTTGAGGCCACATGGAGCCCAGCATGAAGTGGAGACCACATGGGGGTGGCTGTTCCTTTATTGCGGTCTGTGGAGAATGTCTCTCATTCTTTCTCAGGAGGCTCTGGACTGACTCATTTAAAGGAAACATTCAGAAAGTGAGGAATGCTGTCTAACTTTGGTTCTGAGTATTGGCTCGAGTTGGGGCCAGCAGCTATGAATTGTATAAGGGTTTAAATTTGTGAGGTGAGGATCATGTGGAGCATTGCTCAAGTGTTTGGGGGGAAGGAATGATTTTTAAAAGCCAAAGGTGTTGAGGTCTGACAAGGTTCAAAGATTTTTTTCAAGGTTTAAAAATCAATGTTAAGGCTTTGATTGTGTTAACCAATTTCATGAAAAAGGGACATCTTGGTTACCTGGGTGTTAGGTATGTTTCTAGGTAAAACTGTTTTTCAAAACTGTGCAAGTTTCTGCGCAGATATGTGTTTTCCCCTCCTTTGCTCAATTATCAAGTAGTACGATATTGTGACTATATCCTAGGGTTTGTATGAGTTTGTGTGTGTGAAAATGCCATACAAACTTCAAAAGTGGCTTTGATAGTTTATAATCCCTGAACAGTAGTTCCTACAAAGTCACATCCTCCCCAGTGTTTAATCTGACTCAGATTTTTGCTATCCTAATAAGCACACAGTGGTACCTAGTGGTAGTTTGATTTCATCTGTACTTTCTTGACACTTTATTGTGTCAGTAATCTGCCTCCAAGTTTTTTTTTTTTACTTTAAAATCATGTTGGTTATTTGGTCCTCCTGCCTCTGATAAGGAACTTTAGAATCAGTTTGCTAACATCTACAAAATAACTTATTGGAACTTTTACTATGATCATTTGTAACCCATGGATGAAGTTGCAAAGAATTCAGATTTGACAATACTAAATCGTCTGATCCATGCCGTGGGTAGAGTTTGCTTAATGGAGTGGTTGGACAGGTATTTCCTAAGTGAGGTAATGGCATTCCAAAGTAGAGTGGCAGAGAGAACACATAAGGATGGATTTAACATAGGGACTGTTCTTGTTTGCTTTCCTGTTGCTGTGACAAACGTCATGAGCAAAGGTGGCATAGGGTAGAAGTGTTTCTTTCACCTTACTGCTAATAGTCCATCATCCAGGGAAGCCATTGATAGAGCTCAAGGCTGGAACCTGGATACAGGAACTGAAGCACAAGCCAGAGGAATGCTGTTTGTTGGCTTCCTTCCCCTTCCTGCTCTCTGCATTTCTCACACAGCCCAGGTCCATCTGCCTTGGGATGCTACTGCCAACCCTGGGCTTAAACGTCCTACATCAATTAGCCATTAAAAAAATGTCCCAGAGATATGTACCAAACCCAGTCTGATAGAGGCAGTTTCTCAATTGAGGCTTCCTTTTCTCAGATGGCTCTAATTGTGTCAAAGGTTTACAAAAACCAGCCAGGTACTTTGAGGAGTATTCACCATTTCTTTACTATTCTAGAGTTACCAATGCTGAGACTGTGGAAGGAGCACCAGCTCTTGCCACATGAGGTCCTTTTATAGCAGGCTGGGCTCTCTCTCCTCTGATAATCAGATTACATTTCTTTACCTTATTTGGGGCGCACAGAACAAATAAACTAATAATATTTAAAAGTTTTAATTTCCTAATAAAATTAATACACATTTTATTTGGATAGAAATAGGAGTTTGTAATGTGGTGAGGATGTAATAACTGATATTACTAAGTCTTGAAATCGTTATATTAAATGAAGGCACCAACACATGAAAAGACAAGTACTGCATAATCCCACTTCTATGGGAGCTCTAAGAGAAACCGAACTCAGAAACAAGAAAAAGGATGCTGAGGGGAGAGCGGAAATTAGACAGATGCTGTTGAAAAGATGTAACATTTCAATTAAATGAGAAGAATAAGATGAAGTTTGTTGTTCAACATGGTGGCTATTGAAAGTAAGTTAATATGAGACTTTAAATATTCTTACTACAAAATGCTTTGTGAGGCAATTCATATTAATAAGCTTTGCTGAGCCATTTTCTGGCATATATAACTCATTGGCACAGGGAGAGATTTTTTTAACTGCACAAATTTTAAGACTGACAATAAATGGGACCCTGTGAAACTGAAAAGCTTCTGTACAGAAAATATACCACTAATTCTAGTGAAGAAGAAGCAGCCCACAAACAGGAGAAAACCTTACCAGCTATACATCTGACTGACAGTATCTAGAAAATATGAAGAACTATAAAATAATCAAACAGTAGAAAAATAACTCAATTTTAAAATTGGTTCAAGAAATTAGACACAGAGTTCTCATGTGTATATCTTCCTAGTTCTTTTTAAATTCAATATAATGCTCCATACTAGATAGCCAATTAGCAGGCCCCTCCCTGGGAGACAATTACTGCTTGTGCCCTCAGAAGATTTTAGTTGCCTGTAATTCCTTGTCTATGAGTGGGGCTCAGAGAGTTTCCTCCATTCCACATTAGTGTGTCTCTTGACATTTTGTTTAGATAACTATGCTGCTGATGAATCATGGGTGAAGTTTCTCTGTCACTTCTGGGAGTCACAAGCTCACAGCAGATTTCTTGGCCCTCTGCCTCTTACAATCCTTCAGTGCAGGAGTTGTGTTATAGATGTACCCACTGCAACTGGGCATCCTAGGAACGGCTCTTCTTTGCCTTTTGACCAGTTGTGGCTTTCCATACTGAAATCTTTCTGTTAGAATAGAGGCTTCTTCAATGGAACCACAATTAGGTGTTGGTATAGGGGTATTCAGGATACAGTATTCAGGATACAGTTAGGAATTACACTTGGTTTAGTGAAGTACTAATTGGTTCACCTCCAATAACCACACCACCACCGACCCTGAGCAAATGGTTAGACTTCCAAAACTGATTTTGTGGATTCTTGTAATACTCTGTCATTGTTATCTCAACATGATAACTATTGGTTGCTTTCCTCTTTTGGCAGCTGAAATAACACAGTTTGGAACTATGAAAGTTAACACTCCTCAAGGAAACTTCCAGACCAGATCCAGTGTAGATCCCTTGAGTCCTTTGTCCTAAAAGGAGTGTCTTCAGTAACAGGGACTTACATTAAACCTCTGGGAAATAATAAAGGGCAATGACTCCAGCTTTATTTTGGGAATCATGTGAACTCTTCTGACCAACAACTGAAGAGGGGAATTATCCTACCTGATACTAGGGTTTTTATTAGAATAGTTTGTGGCTCTTGGGGTGAAGTTCCTCAGCCCAAGTATCTCAACTTCATTATATGTGTATGTATATGCATAAAATGTGTGTATATGCATAAATTTATATTTATTATATATAACTTTGATAAAGTGAGAAATGTGTTGAAGGGAATTTTCAAATATCTTTAGTGACTGTGTTCCTCCTCTTTCTTCTGCTTGAGTATTGACTTCCCCGTCCCATCCACAAATGAAATTCCCCCATTTTCTCCAATTATCCCTTCATATAACTTGTATCCTGATATTCTACTCTCTAATGCTTCCTGCTCCATGGTACCTTTGACTTTCTTGGCTTCTGTGATTTTTCCAGGTCATACATTGACATCTGAAGATTCAGAGCTAGGGAATCACAAATGAAACAAAACACGTGGCATTTATCTTTTTGAGTCATTTTCTCACTCAATATAATCTTTTCTAGTTCCATTCATTTACATGAAAATATCAGGCTTTAGTTTTTCTTTACAGCTGAATAGTATTCTGTAGTGTTTATGTATCACATTTTTATTGTTTATTCATCCATAGAAGCATGTTTAGGTTGTTTCCATTCCCTAGGTATTGTGAATAGAGAAGCAGTAAACATAATTGAGCATCCTTTGGGAGTATGCCAAGAGTAGGTCCTATGGTGGATTTCCTTTCAGCTGTTTGAAGACTCTCCAAACTGATTCCCAAAGAGGCGATGCAACTGCTACCAACAGTGACTGAGAGTTCTCATTCCCCACATCCTCTTTAGGATTTGTGGTAGGTTGTTTTGTTGAGCTCAGCTATTCTTTTATTATTATTATTATTATTATTATTATTANAGTTTTAAGAAGTAGTGAGAAATGAGGCTGGAAAAGTTTGTCTCTGGGCTTCTTCCTACTCTACAATTTTCTAGTGATTTATCTTCACTTAAATGTCTTACAGACATAAACCCCATCAGAAAATAAACAAATGCAAAAATCAAAGGGGAGCTTGTCAGAAGTAGAATGTTTTCAAAATAAATGATTAAACGAGATCACTGAGTGATAATTCTTATTTAGTAAATATACTAAATATGCATGCACTTATCCTACCAGGTGTATGGGGCAGGGAAAATGCACCTCATGCAAGCAGTAATATTTAACTTGAAGCAGAACTTGTGCTCTTAACATACCACATGCATAATCCCATTTAATACTTTCAGAATCTTTACTGTTTTTAGCACCTTTTCATCACCAAGTGCATGGAGGTACCAGTTTAGTGAATTTGCTCCAGGACAGGAGATATATCTGAAGTCAACTTCAGGGGCTCTGCAGCTGGAACACTTGGTCACCCTGCCTGTCTGGAGAATTCATGGTTAATAAACATGAGCTCAGCTATTCTGACTTGAGTAAGATGAAGTCTCAAGGTTGTCTCAATTTTCATTTCACTAATGACAAGGGATGCAGAACATTTTTGTGCTGTCTTACGCACTTCTATTTCTTCTTTGAAGAACTCTGATCATATCTATAGCTCATATTTTGAATGGATCATTTATGATGTTTTTATTTTTTTGACTCATTGATTTTTTTCCTCTCTTTATACCTTCTGTACACTAATCTACTCTCAGATGTGTAGCTAGTAAAGATTCTCTCTGATTATCTGGGCTTCCTCTTTACTCAGTTGATTATTTCTCTAGCTGTGCAGAAACTTTTATGTTTTACGCACACTTGTTAAGTGTTGACCTTAACTCTTGTGCGAATAGATTCCTATTCCAAAAGTCCTTTCCTATACCGATATCTCGCAAGTTATTATGTATGTTTTCTTCTAGCATTTTAAGGCTTTGTATTTAGCTCTTTGATCCATGTAGAGTTAGTTCATTCTTTTAAATGTGGGCATCTAGTTTTTTTGGCCTCATTTGCTGATGATGTCTTCTCATCTCTAGCATCTGCCTCTGACATCTTTGTCAAATACAAGATGACTGTAGTCATTTGCACACACGTTTGGCTCTTTGATTTTGTTCCATTGGTCTATATGTCTGTTTTTGTTCCAAGATCATATTGTTTTTGTTACATTTGTCTCTGAAAGAGGTCTAAAAATCCAGAATGGTGCATTCTGAATGTTGTTTTGGATTATGGGTTCTTTCGTTGGTTCCAAATAAACTGTATAATAGTTTTTTTTTTCATTTCTGTGAAGAATGAGATACGGATTTTGGTTTGGATTACCTTGACTATATAAATAACTTTAGATAGAATGATCCTTCTCACAATATTACTTCTACCAATCCATGAGTGTTGGATAACTTTCCATTTTCTGGAGTCCCTCTACATTTTTTTTATTCAGAGATATTAGAGAAACCTTTTATCTCTTCTGTTTAGTTTAGTTCCAGATATTTTATTTTTTGAGGCTGTTGCCATAGGGTTGTGTCCATGATATATTTATCTGTATGGCTTTTACTAGAATATAGAAAATTGATATATTGATTCTTTTGTAAGTTGATGCAATATCCTGCCATTTTGTTGAAATGGTAATTTCTAGTTTTCTGGTATTTTTTTGGAATATTTTTGTATAATGCCATATCATTTGTGAATAAGGATGTTTTGATTTATTCTTTGCCTATCTGTATACCTTTAATTTTCTTTTTTTGAATTTATTTTTTAAATATTTATTTATTTATTATGTATACAATATTATGTCTGTGTGTATGCCTGCAGGCCAGAAGAGGGCACCAGACCCCATTACAGATGATTGTAACCCACCATGTGGTTGCTGGGAATTGAACTCAGAACCTTTGGAAGAACACCCAATGTTCTTAACCTCTGAGCCATCTCCCCAGCCCTACCTTTAATGTTCTTATGTTGCTTTATTGCTCCAGCTAGTACTTCAAGCTATAATGAAATGTAGTTAAGTTAATGGATAGACATGTATTGTTCCTTATTTTAATAGTATTTCTTCAAGATTTTCTTTATTTAGGATGGTATTTCTTGTGTGCTTTTCATATATAGCTTTTATTAATGCTGAGATGTTTTACCTCCATTCCTACTATCTATATCACTTTTATCGCAGTATTTTCAGTAATGAGTTGTTTTATCTTCCTGAGATTTGTTTTCTGTCATTTTCAAGTTTTATTGCATTATGGTTAGATAAGGATACATTGAATTCTTTCAGTCTTTCTGAAAATCTTAAGATTTATTTTGTGTTCCAGGTGTGGTCTATTTTAGAGAAGTTGGGCTGATATGTAGCATATATAGAGAGATTTATAGAGATATATATATATAAAATATGCATTATTATATGTAGTGATATGGGAGCAGGCCGGCCTGCTTTTCATCCCGCCCAGCTCCCGCACAGCTAGCTTATACCCCGAAATAACAACA
>LOEQ01005055.1:35297-52280 GCA_001685075.1 Bramus lutescens | reverse complement strand
GGTCTAGGAAGGTGAGCATCCACACACACTAGGCTCCCACACAGCCTGTACATGTATTAGAATCAAAACCCTGATCCATTGTCCTTGGCTTCTCAGTCAGCTCTCCTTGTCAGCAGTGATTTCTTATCTATGCTTTGTCACGTGGCACATGGCTTGTTACCTCATTTTCTACACATTTTGTTTCCTCAGAGGCTGGCTTGTATCTCCCAGACTCTGCCCTTCTCCTATATCTCTGCTTTGATTTCTCACCTGGCTTTATTCTGCCTTTCCACAGGCCAAAGCAGCTTTATTTATCAACCAATGAGAGCAACACATATTCACAGCATACAGAAAGACCATCTCACAGCAACTTATTTTCCTTAAAAATAATTAAAATTCTGCTATTTAAAAGGAAAAATAGTTTAATATCATTCTTGAGTATTTTATACTAGATCTCCAAGGAATGAAAGATACATTCAGACTTTAAATATTTCTATTAAAAGTGGCATATGCACAGTGATTGGTGAACACATTTTGCCATAATAATAACCCTATGCTAGATTTTACTGTTTACTGAATGGAGTCTTGCTGTCTGTCCTCTCAGTTGGGAAATAGTCATTTCCACTTCAACTGTGCTCTCTTGCAAAAGGACCACCCAAGCTTGTTTCATTAACTCTTTACATCTCCTCAGGGAGCACAGAGGAGAGTCATGAGATGCTTTCGGGTATCCAGCCTATCACCAGGAGTACACAATTCTGCCTTAATTTAATTGCACATGGCTTGCAGGATGGGACTGAGCATATACACCAGGGGAGATACGGAGAGGGAGCTTCCATCTATGTGGCTACATAAAAGTTTCATCCATGCTGGGTAAAGGCTTTCCAGGTTTAGTCTATAATCATGATTGCATCCACAGCAAGCAACCCCCAGCTATGCTCTAAACTTCTTCATTTCCCTGGTCATCTTCCAACAGAACCATGACTCAACTTGTCATGGGACCTTAGGGGAGGGTTAGACTTTGTTTATATCTCCCCCTGGGATGGAATTTTAGAAGTTCACATTTATTGCCTAACTATTTTATATATTTTTCAGAACACATAGACCCTCTTTGAAGTAAATAATAACCTTAGATTTTTAAATGCTATTTTATTAACCCTTTGAGAATTTCATACAATATATCTTGATCATATTCACCTCTCCTCCAATTCCTTCCACATCTATTCTTACTCTCCCCCTTCCTCTCACCTAGCTGTAACTTTTCTTTATATATGCCCCTACCCCAATCCAATAGAGTTTAAGTTTCCCAACTAGTCTTGGTTGTGAGGCCTAACCTGGAGTGTGCTCAATCTAACTGATGGTCAGAACATTAAAGAACACTGACTCTTCCTCTTTCAGCAGCCAGTATTAGTGTTTCATCATGTTTTTATGCCTCAGTATTGGGGCTTTTGAGGTCCTGAGCATGATCTTATCTATGTTGTCACAATGGCTTTGAGTTTTTGTGTGTAACTGTCCTGTCCTGTTGTGTCTAGAAAGCACTGTTTCTTCCATGTTAACGTACATGTTTTGGATCTTACAATAATTCTGTTTCATCTGTCACAACCATTCCTGGGGAGGTTGTGATATAGAGGGCTCATTTGCAAGTGAACACTCTAAAATTTCTTCTTTTCATGTTGAGCAGTTGTCTGTGTTAATTGACATCTGCTGAAGGAGAAGCTCCAGTGGTGAGGGTTGGAAGACACACCGATGATCCCAAAGTAGGCTTTAGAGCTTCCTTCAAGTAGTACAAACTACTTTAGAATTTTTTTCATTATTCAAAATGCGTCCTGGCTTCTTTGGAGAGTCTACATTCCTATGGACAATAGGATTACAATTAGCCTGATCTGACATGACTTCTGAAAATTCAGAATCTTTGGGGTTGGAAATCTGTATTGCATGTAGAAAGATGTGCCAACAGACATATCTCAAGTTCAGCAGGAAAACCTGTAGTTTTGTTGTATTTCAAGATACTCTCGAAAGCTTGGAAAATATTCTTAGCAAAATTTCACAGGGAGAAGAGACACATCTGGACATTCTTCAACTTTTCCTTCATCACATTGGCTTCACACTGAATTACCAGGCAGAGGCTACAGTGAGCTATTACGATGAAAAAGGATTCTCAAGGAAAAGATGGCTCATTTTACAGGTTACATCATTTGTTATTTTGGATTTTAAAGGCTTTAAAAGTCACAAATGAAGATTGATTGTGTAGTAAAAAATAATAATAGTTACAAGCAGGATTTTAGACAGGTGGGGCTAGCTGGATTTACAAGTTGGTAAGGAAACATTTGAGTGGTGATTCCTTTCCTTATCCATTAAGACTAACCACATAGACTAGTATTTCCTCTAGGATAGCATTGGGTTCCTCTTCTGGGAGAGCCACCTGATTGTTTAAAGGTGTGCCTGCTATGGCATCACCGTCACTCATTTTAAACAAGTTACAGGGAGAGTAAAACTCCACTGGCTCCAAAGAGATCATTCCAAAGCTCTGGATAGAAAGAAGGCCCTGTTTCTGGAGAGCTCTTTTGGTAAGTCTATGGGAATAGGGGCTCAGGGGTATATTGGGATGAGAAGTTGAAAAATTCAGAAAACAAAGACTCATTAACTGGCCTTATCAAGAAGATATCTGGATCAATTTAAGGACCAGCATGGGCAGAGAAGAATAAGTTATTTGCAAATAATTTTTTTCTTTTGATATTACAAACAGGTTTCACAGATTAGAAATAACTATAAATAAAAATAACTGTTAAAATAAAAAAGACAGGTTAGAGATACAGCCGTAATAAAAAATAAATGGGATTCCTCAGTCAGGTCTCTTATAAAGGCATATAGCATATCGTGAAGAGGGGATTTATATAAAACAGAAGATATGGTAATTAAATAGACACTTCATTTTACAGTGGCCACTGATATAGTGGATTCCTGGGAGATAGAACCCCAGAAACGGATGAGTTTTAGGCAGCTCTGAGAGAGGAAACAGGGACGAAGACTCAAGCATCTGTTGAATCTGTCTTCCAGTCTCTGAGAAGCTGCCATGAGTATGTGGAGCTGCATCTGCAGCCTAGAGAACCTGGGAAGCAGGCTGCCATGGGTTTTATATACTAGAGTCATAGTGCACACTGGGTGAAAATGCTTTTGGTGGGGAGGGTACTACAGGCCCTAACCAGCTTGTCCTTTCCTCAAATGCCACAATTTCAGCAAATGCTATGCTCATTCTTGAGAATGACAAATGTTAAAGAGAGAAGGTAGGTCAATCAAAGCTAACATGAAGTGATTATTGCAAGGTTAAAATTTAGAGAGGGTAGAGAAATGCCTTCTTGATCAGGAGCAGTTACTGCTCTTTCAGAGGACCAGAATCTGATTCTGTGCACCTACATCAGGTAGCTCAGAACTGCTGATCACTCCAGCTCCTGGGGATCTGGTGCCCTATTCTGACCTCTATGGAAGTAGACACATGTGATGAGTACATACATACACACAGACACACATGTGGAAATAAAAGCAAATCTAATTTTTAAAAGATTGAATTTGGGTAAGGAAGGCGAGGCTGAAGCTAGACTAGACTGCTGGAAATGGCTTCTGAAGCAGTCTTCAATATCATTACAGGGCACAGGGCTCTTGTTGTAGGGAATAACGGAACGGATGAAAAGCGACTGATGGTTTAAAGAGGTGGACTTTTGAAAGTGCCATGCTGACATCTGACAATTGAATGAAGTAATAGAATTTATATCACTACTTTCTACTTCCACCTTCACTTTTCCTTGTCAAAATTTCAGTATAAGTTATAACTTAATGTCTGCATAAGTAAAAGTGGGTATCTTCAAATTGTATGTTCTTAGACTTAGGATTAGTAGTCTTAAGAATCTTTTTGTTTGGGGACATGGCTCAGTGGGAGAGCCCTTGTCTACCATACACATGGGTCTGCTTTTGATTTACAGGACTGCAAAAAAACAAACAAACCACTTTTCAGCTCAAAAACACTGTTATTTTATGAGTATGATTCATAAAATGTACTCTGTAATATGCTGGTATATTCATAGAGTATTAATGACTGTCTTCTTGAATGCAAATTTTTAGAGACCAATAGTGTATTTTAACGATACATCTTATTCAATATGAGACTAACATCTAAATGCTATGCTGTAATTTAAATATATTATACACTAAAACAAAAACATGGGCTTGAAACCAGGACACATGTCATACAAAATATTGAATATCCTTTTCCATACACTCCTTCCCTTAAATGGCATTCTTTCTGTTAGGAGCTGATCCCATGAAAATTATTAAAGATAATTTTTTCTAATGAAGTAATTTAGGGAGAACAATAGAAGTACTGGAAAAAAATTAAGCCAAAGTAGAAAGAAAGTTAGATATATAGATCAATGTTATATAAAGGTCAGAAAATGGCTTCTGAATGAGTGTTTAGCTGGGATTTGGAAATAGTTATGGAATTGCCAAAGCAGTATGGGAATAAAGTTCTAGGGAAAGAAACAGATTGATGCAAAGTAAAACTAGGCAGAGGTGCTACATGCGGTGCCAGCTGAGAATTGTCTAAATATTCCCATCACAGTCATTGAAGATCCTAATACTCATTAGAACACTTTCAGGAAGAAACTTGCAATAGAATTTATTTTTTCCTAATTTATATTAAATTACCATTAAAGTAAGTGGAGATTCTGTTGAAAACTTCTGTCTTCTTTTAATTGAAAGCTGTAGCCAATTGGTATTTTAACTGTGCTTATTTATGAGATTTTTAATAACATAATTCTTTATGGATTCTTTGGGAATTTCACATCATGCACCCCAATCCCTCTCACTTCCCCATCCCTCCATATCCTCCCTTACCGTTACAGCATCCATTCTTCAAAATGAAAGTCCCCCAAATTTATTAAAAACAAACAAAAAACACTTCACTCCTTAAATTGTTTCAACACTTTTTTTATTCGTCCTTGTGGCATTGGGAGATGCCATGTGTCACGTGTTATATATACCTTTTTATCCAATCAGCTACACCCACAAATGTTCATCACTGGTTTGATTCAAGGTCTCTGGCACACCATCATCCCTTGACCCTCACTGAAACTTCCCTGGATGTCTTGCTGTTGCCAATAATAATGGAGAACTTGTAGCTATCATTCTGCAGGACCAGTCCCTTCACACAATCAAGTCGGTCATAGATGGGGTAGATGTTATGGAGCACCACCCAGAATGTGGGTCTGGGTGGTAGCTGAACTGGTCAGTCTGGGTCTCTGGGACCGCTCCTCAGGCAAGATATTTAGGCAGCTCTCCTAGGTCCATACCATTGGGACAGGGTCTTCCTGCTCATGTTGAGAGGTGGAGTCATCTTTGGAGTGTGGGAGGGGGCAGCTCCCATGATGGGTGAGCCCAGTTCTCATGTTGCAGTGTCAAGTGAAGGGGGGGGCAAGTATCCCAGGACCAGCAGGGATGAGGCCTGCTTAGCATGGCCCTTGGATTTCAACACACATGGTTCCTATAACCTCCTGTGGTAACACGTGCCGTGGACATCAACATAGACCCCAGCTGAAGCAGGACCATGGACACAGACATGGCCTTAGGCAGCACTTGGGATCTGGATGTCACCATGACCCTGGGTGGCAGCACAGGTCACCCAAATAAGTTTTGCCCCAGTAGCAGGATGACCCTTGAACACTAACATGGTCTTGGGTAAATGACCTGATGCAGGAGATCTTCATGGCCCTCAGTGATAACAGGAGCCATGGACATCAATGCAGACCTTGGATGTAGTATGGCCGCAGACCCAGACATGACCTTCAACAGCAACCCTGTCCTGGATGACACCATGACTCTGGATAACTTCAGAAGCCACTTAGATCAGTGTGGCACCAACTTGACACAGCCCTTGGACCAGAGAGGTCATAGGTTGTGTCTTTAGGATATTTAGGACCCCAGATATCTGTGTGGTCTTTGGTGGCAACATGGGCTACAGACATCAACACAGACCCTGGCTCTGGTAGGTGTAGGGAATGCAGGATTTTTTTTTCTGAGTAAATTTCTAATGATGACTAAATGAAGCAATGAAGAGGACTGGTGGACATTTCCACAGTAAACAGAATTGTTACACACTTGTAATAAAACCTTTCAAAGATCATCCATCCACCAATGAGGTTTTAAAGAATTTCTGTTATATTTTAAAACTCTGTGTGTTTGTGTGTGTGTATGTCTGTGAGTGTACATACACCTCATATATATATATGCATATATATACATATATATATGGTTGTGCCTGTTAAACACATTTTTAGTGGTATGAAATAATATATTGAGAAAGAATTTAACCTCATTTGGAACCAAACTGCCTGGTCTGAAATATGCTTCATTTGCTGTGGGCAGGTTGGTTAATCTCTCTGGGTATCAATTTCCTTTTAAGTAAAAAGCAGATTAAAATAAATTGTACTCAGTAGGATGTTGAGGAGAATAAAATGATTGCTGAGCCAGTACCTACTATCTACCAGCAGAGTGGTATTAACTAGTTATTATTTTTGCTATATAGTATGTAAAACCAACTACTGATGTAAATGTCTGTAACTAACCCCATCCGCAAATCTGGTAAGTGTGGTTATAAAGCCTAAACATTAGTGTTTCATTATCTTCCATTATTTTTTCCTGGAATTACTAGCACCACAGATGTTAGATAGGAAAGCCTATTCCAAACATTTTCAGGATTCTAACTGATTCCAATGTTACACACTTCTGCACTTGATTTTCAGTTTTCTGAAAGTTTCCCTTTGTCCACTTTTTAATTTTGTCAGATTTGTGAAATGAGTGAAATTGGCAGATATTAATCCTTACTCCATTATTACATCTGCAAGTTATTGGCCTTAAATGTTTCCCTTTACCTGTTTTGGTGGCTTACTGAAACATCTCACCTAGGGATCTTCTGAGTTTATATTGTGAACCATTTATTCTACTCTTTAAATTACTGCAAAGATTACCTGGTTAAGTATTTCTAAAGACATGAAACTATAGAGTTTAAAATTTGAATCATTTTATATGGAGATGCAAAACTGGAACCTCCAAAAAATTCTGACTGCTCTTTTATGTCCAACAAATATCTTCTAAGTAGTGCTGCTTTCAGATAAACTAAAGACTCTGTGGTTTTGCCAACCTCTGTTTTAATTGCCTCATCTCTTTCTAGTAAAGCATTGATAGGCAGAAATCATTTCCTGGTTTGAGTATGTTATCTCTTCCTGTTCTGGCACCATTAAAACAAGAGGTGGCACAAACAACACTACCAATGGGAGATGAGTTTTTAACTTAAGCAAGGAGTGATTCAGGAATTTCGTGACAAATAATTAAATTTACTTGTTAAGAGATAAGTCAGCAGAAGAAGTGAGAGAGAGAAAAGAAAGACTAAAGGGGAGTGACTTCTACCCAAGAGCAACACATACTTTTTTCTTAAATCCATCAAGAGTATGATCAAGGATAGATAATATGGTAATATTTAAATTTAGTAACATTAAAATCATATCTAGTCTCCTTTTCATTTACAGTGGCACATAATCAATAATAGAAGAGAAAAATGATCACAAAATTTTAATCACACAATACTTTACCAAATAGCCAAAGAATCATTGAATCAATGAGTTGTTTTTAATCTAGAGGCAAAGATGAAACATATATAAGCAGCACAAGACTTCTGGTAATAGATTTTCTATATGAATATGAAAGACAATACTGTAAATAAGCAAAAAAGACCAATCCCAGAGTTAGAAGAAAAAAAAAGAGAAATAATTACGAGCAGAAGTAAATGGAGAGAGTAGAAATAATAAAAAGATAGCTTTTTTTGAGAAGGTGAAAAGGTTGAAAAGCCTTTATCTGGGTGAATTAAAAAAGAATGAGGACAAATAAAATCAGAGAAAAAAAGAACACACAAAAATTGATAAAATAATTGCGAATGGATCTGGTGAGAAGACTTAATAGTTAAGAACACTGGCTGTTACTTCAGAGATCCCTTGTTAGATTCTGAGCACCCATAGGGCAACTAATAACTGTGATCCAGCTTTAGGCAATTCTGGATTCTGGTTTCCTTTGCCATGCACACACATGATTCATAGATATTTATGCAGGCAATACATACAAAATTCAATAAAAATAATTATAAGTGATTACTGTGAATAATGATACGTCATCAAATTAGATAATCTAGAGAAAAAGATAATTCACAAATGCCTAAGAGTAAATTGAAATCCATAAAAAACAGAAAATCTAAACAAACTGATCATAAATAAGATAAAACCATCACTCATAAATTTCCCATTGGGGAACAAAAATTAATAATAAACAAACAGAGGTCTAATGATTTCAATGGAAAATTCTAGCAAGCTAATATTCAGAGAGTAGTTGCCAATGCTCAAATTAGTCTGAACATCAAAAAGAAATAAACATTTCCAAATTTCTTTGCAGCCCCTTAATACCAATATCAGAGAGGCCACTACCAAAAATTAATCATAGACCAATATTCCTAATAAAACACAGATGTAAATATCCCCAACAAAATATTAGGAAACTAAATATAACAACACATAAATGACCATACATCTTAAGTAAAATTTATTTTTGCTATATGAAAATGGTTTAACATAAACAAAAGGTGAGTCACTACATAGACAGGAAGACATAATAGAAGGAGTAGGCTAACTCCTTGCAGTTCTGCTTCTGCCTCCAAATTATTGGCTGCATTGGTCCACAAGGGTGGTGGGAACAGAAGCAGGGAACAGGGGTGAGGATGGCTGTGGGTACAGAGACAGCGCTCCCGGAGACAAACTTTTTGAATCACCTGAACTTTATTACATAGCATAAGGTATATATGTGGCTGTAGGTTCAAATTACAGAGCTCCTAGCACAAATCATCTCAGCAGAAATCTGTGACAAGGGTTAAGCTAAAAATGAGTCAGGCATCTGACTTAGAGATAGCTTTCAGATAAGGTCAATCCTCCAGACCCAGGGATATTCTTCAGATAAGGGCAGGTAGAGGCAGGAAGTGCTGCTGAAGGGAGGGAGCCCCACCTTGCTGAGCTATTGAGAAAAAGTTACCAGGCCAGGTCACAGGATACTGTGACCTCTATAAGTCAATAAAAAACCTCTAACAACTCCTGAACGTTGTCCTCTGATGTACATATGTGTTCTGTGACTTGAGGGATACCCAATCTTCACATGTATGCCATACATACACACACTCTCTCTCTCCCTCTCCCTCTCAAAAATACACATATACAATAATATAAAATAAAAATTCAAAAATGGACCATGGTTCTGAAAATGTATAAGTGATCAACAACTTTATGAAGGATATTCCACATCATTACACACAAAGGAAATATAAATAAAAATGCCAATAAGACATTACCTTATACCTGTTAGGATGATCATTATAAAAAGAAAAATATAAGTTTGGCAGTGGTGGTGTGTGCCTTTAATTCTATCATTCAGGAGGTAGAAACAGCAGGTTTCTGTGAATTTGAGGCCAGCCTGGTCTACAGAGTGAGTTCCAGAGGTCACACAGAGACATCTAGTTTCTAAAAATAACCAAAAAATAAATAAATAAAAAGCAAATTGTAGCAACAACTTCTTTTTGGAGTATAGAGAATAATAAACCTTTGTATACTATTGCTTGGAATGCAAATTTATATATTCAGTATAGAAAATCTGTTTTACTGTAATTTGAGGTGGCATAAAACAATAAAACCCGATAATTTATTCAAACAAAATAAAATCTCTATCTTGGTAATACCTATTACTTTGGTACCTAAGGCAGGAGAATTACTGCAAGTTGGAGGTCAGTATGAGCTACATAGTCACATCTTGACCTACTGAACTACAGAGTGAGATCTTGTCACAAACAAAAACTTCTCCATCTTGAAGGGACCTCTTCATTACCAAGTTCATTGTATCATTAGTCACAATAATCAATACATGAATATAACCCAATTGTCTTGACAGACAGATGGACTGAAAGAAAACACTGAATGCTTATCTAATGGAGAAGTAGCTTCAAAAGAAGTATTTTTAAAAATCCCAAGTGTTTCATGTGATAATGACAATCTTGGCGGGCAGAAGGGTAAGTGAACAGTGTTGAATTCAGGTGAAGAATGAGACAAACTAAATAAAATCTCATTTATATGTGTCACCCCCAAAAGCTGAACTTATAAAAGTGGAATGTAAAGGGGCAGTAATCAGGGATAGAGGGCAGGAAAATGAGAAGATGTTGCTCACAAACTAGAAGTTAAGAGATGAATAATTTTTGAAGACCTATTTTACAACTTGATGGCTATAAATAATTATATGTTCTTGAAATTTGCTAAGATGATGCATCGGTTGCTTTTCAACTCTGACGAAATGCCTGACGAGAGCAACTTCAGGAAGTAAGGGTCTAATTCAGCGTGCAGTTGAAAAGGACATAGTTTACCAAGGCGGCAAGTTATTAAAGAAGGAGCAGGAGGAAGCCAGTCACAATGCACCTGCAATCAGGAAGTAGAGATAAAGACATGCTGGTGCTCAGCTTGGTTTCTCCTTTTCATTCTGTCTGACACTCTCATCCATGGGGTGGTGCTATCTATTTTTCAGGAAGGAACTTCCCATCTCATTAAATCTTCCTGGAAATGCTCTCACAGTCAGACCCACAAGTTTGTGTCCTAGGTGATTCCAAGTAATTTTCAAGATAAAACATCATAGAGCATAATTTCACATATTTTCATCTCTCATACACAAAAGGCAGTGATGTAAATTGATCAGGAAATCCATTATGCCTCACTAAATGTGAAACAAAAGCCACACAACAAATAGCCATGTAAGATAGGAGAATGCCCAATGTACTATAGGAATTTAAATGAAGACCATTTGATTTAGACTGTGGGTGCCTAAGGTTTTTTGGTTTGTTTTGCTTTATTTTGTTGTTCCAGAGCAGACAACCTTTGCAGAGCTTTAAATTGAGACCTGGGAATAAGAAATAGTTAGAGCTAGCTAGGCAGAAAATACTTGTTAGTGGAATATTGGGAAATAACTGCATTGCTCACAAGTTAAAACTGAAGTAGGTCCAGTATCCTGTCAGACAGTGTAATTTGGGTTCCAAGAAAAGAAAGATAATAGAATGAAGACTAAAGATTCACTTGTTAGCTGTCTATCAATCCATGGACAGGAGCACAGTGAAAATAAGACATCACCAGAGCAGTGGACCCTTCTCACCTGCTTGCCCTTCTGCCAGTGTGTTACTTTCTTTCTTTCTGCTCCAGAGACGTCAGGCAATGTTCCCCTTCAGAATTCTGAGTGATATACAACAACTTAGGAAACACATAGAACCAGAGAGAAATTACGATTTTCTATGTTGATTTAATTTTCTGTACTACATGGAAGCTTTACATTATCATGGTTACTTCTCTCCAGGTTGTACAGATGAATCCACCAGAATCATGCTTGTTATGTATCCGTTGTCTTTTTGGTTTGCCCCAAATGTTGAATATTAAAGATGATGAAGTGGAAAAAGAACAAGATGAGAGTTGTAAGGCTGGACCCCAAATGGTTTGGACTACATTGCAAACATAACTGAAAGATGCAGCTACTTCTCATCAAAACATAACACTAACATAATTCTAGGAGGGCAGGAGATACTTCAAAGGAACAAAGTGTTTTCTATCTAAATTATTTAAAAATAGACAAGAAAGTAGCTTTTGCATGCCCTTTATCCTCCCACTGGAAATGTAAAATGTGTTTCACTCGCAATTTAGATTTTCATCAGTTCTGCAATTATATTGAACTGAATTTTTCTCATCATTTGAAATATATTTTTCAACAGGTAGTGAATAGCACATGGTGATAAAATATTATACATATACTTATATGTGTGTGTATGTATTGAGTTTTCGCTTTTCTGAAGCCCTATTGTTCATTTCACTGACTCCTTGACTAAACGCCTCTGTTTGCATTCCGCTTCACACAAAGGCATGTTTTAGGGACCTACCTCTCACAAAGAAGTATTGATGGGACAGGAATCAGACTTTGGACAAATGAACATTTCATGATAACACAGCCTAATTGTTAAAGCCCTTCTTACTGAAAAGAATGAAAATTTCATTAGTCATCACTGTAGCTCAGTTCCAATCCCCCCTCCTTGTCTTTACAATGCACAGAAAGAGCCAGAATGAAGTAGCTTTAAGTTCAACACAGAACTTTTGGTTCTTCCTTCTGCTCTATATGCACCTGACAATGTTTTAGTAAGAACTGGGCCAGTACTGTGGTTATAATCTTAAGTACAATTTTAAGGATTGTAGTGGTTTAGCAGTTTTAGATACATGCATGCAGCTCAAATTACAAGCAGCCTGGAGTTTCAGTTGTTAAAGATTTTGTACCTTAGGTTTCTTCTGTGAAAATTTTAGATATTTTTCTCTTATACAAATGTAAAGGAACATAGTTTGCACTGGTGACCATTATTGCCACAGCAGTTTTTGTGTTTTATTGTCTTTTCCACATGTAACAAATATATATATATATATAAATTTCTTTATTAAATGAAAAAACCAAAGGGGGAAATTTCACAGGGGGATTTCGTAGGGTTCACCTGAAGACAAAAATCTACCAGACAACTAAGAATCGCTAGGAGAGAGAATAAGGATATAATTTGTAACTGGTTATTTAATTCCAAGTGGTCAGCCCTGAAATTATATCTACAAGCAACCCTAAATGGATCCAGTAGGCTATATTCCTGTATTTATGCATGTGTGTATGTGCATGTGTGTGTGCAACAATAACAATAAAAAGAGGCCACGGATTTGAGAGGAAATGAGTTTGGTAATATATGAAAGAGGTTATAGAGAGGAAAGTGAAGAAGGAAGGAAATGATGTAATTGTATTTTAATTTTTAAAAGAAATTACATTTTAAAACCAAAAGAGGAAAGATACAGGATGTGATTATACAGGATGAAAAGTTATTGGATGTATTATACAACCAAACAAACAGCACAAACTCTTGTTATCAGATTAGTAAAATGGTGAAGGAAGAATAGACAAGGTCTAGGAACACGTGACAACCTGCAGCTTCACTCTTAGGGAGGTATGCTAATGGATCCTAGAAGTGTAGGGGAGACAGCAAATAACTTCCCAGTCCAAACTGGCTCTTATTCTCATTTAATAGGCTGCCACTCAAGATAATCTTTTAAGTTTTTTCATCTTGTTACAAGAAGCTTTAGCTGTTACTTGTGATTCTAGATAAACTGTCTCACTCTTCTGTTCAAAGCTAACTAACTCAGCATCTTGTTCCGGAAAACGTGCAGGTCCTCAAGTAGCCCACTGTCAGTTATAAATTGTCTCTGCCCCGTATCCCCCATTCCCTTTCAAACCCAGCCTCCTCCACAACCTTGGTCCACAGACTGTTCCTCAAACACAACAAGCATGCCACTGTCTCAGAATCTTTGCAACCGCGAACTCCTCTGCTAGGAATGCTCTGCTCCAGAATTCTGAATGTTCACTCCCCTTCTTTTTTGGTCACTGAATTTAAATGACCTGAAAAGCAGTTGACAAAGCTGCAGTCATGAGCATATCTGGACCTTTTGGTATGGCTCCCATGCAAAAATAGTGTTCGTGGCTTTAATTGAAAAAAGAAAATTCCAAGAGAGAATCACATTCTGGGACACAGGAAACTCAAACTTTACTATTCGTAAATACAATTTTATTGGGACACATCTGTATGCATTTGCTTTGATTTTATTCTAGCATTAAGATATACCTTAGACTGGTGAGGTAAACCAGACCCAGAAAGACAAACATAGTATGTACTCACTTATAAGTGGCTTTTAGACATAAAGCAAAGAATAAACATCCTACAGTCTACATCCTAGAGAACATAGATAACAAAGAGGACCCTAAGAGAAACATACATGAATCTACATAGGAAGGAGAAAAAGACAGATCTCCTGAGTAAATTGGGAGTGTCGGAGTCATGGCACAGGGTAGAAAGGGAGACAGGAGGAAAGATTGGGAGCAGAGAAAAATGTATACTGCAATAAAAGCAATTAAAAACGAAGAAAAAGAAGAGATTTTCCCAGGTCCTGAGATATGGTCTGAGTTCCCTTCAGGGACCTCCCCATTCAGCCTTAGTGTGGGAAGTCCTTCTGCACATGTGTTGCTTTTATTGGTTAATAAAGAAGCTGCTTTCATGTGATTATTTTGAGCAGCTGGGAAGAGCAAGCCTCCGCCAACACAGCCTACTGCACAGTGGCACTTTAAGATTTCTTAAATGACACATTACTGTTTGATTTCTGAATCAAATGAAGTAAGCCGAATAGTAAATACTAAGAAAACTAAGTTAGCAATACAGCATCTTTGATTTTGACCAACTTACTGTATTTTTTTCAATGCTTCTTGAACAAGAAGTGAAAACTTATTAACTGAAACTAAACCATCCCCAGTAACATAAATCGTTGTTAGCTTTTATAATGGTTAAAAAAGATATACCTTAGATTGCATAGTTCATGAGCAAAAGAAATAATCTATTTCTCACAGTTCTGGAGGCTGAGCAGACTCCATGTCTGAAGGTGTGTGACTCATAGATGATGTCTTGTTACTCTAACTAAACCTGGGGAAAAGGTGGAAGGATTATGAAGCTTCTGTTATGAAAGCAAAAGCATCACTCATGATGATGGAACCATGATGATCCAACCACAGTACCAATGGTTCTGCCTCTTAGTGCTGTTACATTGATGTTTTTGTAAGCATCTCAATTCTGTCTCTGAAAATGTTTACATCCAAACCATATCACTACTTGTTGGAAGGTGGAAACCCCAGGGACTGAGGAGAGCTAACACAAATACGCTTAGGAGGAAACAGATACGGCCAGCTCAAGCAGCAGAACTGTTACAGTCAGAGAAATGGGGGAAAGAAAAAGAAAGCCATAAAATCAGAAACATTCTAATATACAAACTCAATTTTTAGCTTCTTAGTGAAATAAAGTTCCAAATAACATTTCCATTTCAAAATCCCAGAGTTTACCTACTTTTCCCCCAAATTCAAGACCATCCAGTGTAACTCATTTATTTATCCATTCACACATATTTATGAACAACTACCAAAATCAAACTCTCAAAATATCTAACCCTTGTAATCATGTGTTTTATAGGGTCTAATGCAATCAGGAAAAGATCATGTCTGCCAGAGCAAGCACAAGTCATGTGGTGGGGTGGACAGTTAAGCTAGGGGACATAGATATGATATGATACAATAGACACTCCAAGCAGCAGCATGAGTAAAGACTAGAGACAGATATTTCAGATAATAATGCAATATTTGGCAATTCTCATTTTCAAATGTAACAGATAATTACGAAAGATAAATTCTGATTTTTCACCATGTTCTTCTCATTCCCTTGTAAGAAATTCTATTAGAATTATGCAAGATGCATCACAGGCTTTGCACATGCAATGAGAAGGGGGGGAGATGGTTCCATGAGCTTTACCATGTAGCTGTGTGTCATCTGCTTGGGGAGTAGAATGCAGTAGAGGTGGAGCAACAGTCTGGCATGGGATCATCCCCAGAACCCGAGATTTCTAAGGGATGCCAAGGATATGGGTCACATATAGTTTGGTACTTGGGTAGAAGTAATAAAAACAAGAAGTAATGCAAGAGAAATTGAAACAGGTTGACTTGTATTAATCTGTTTAAACTGCTGACCGTGGGTCATATAATTTGCATCAAATGGTCTATTTGTGACACACCTGGATTCAAAAAATGAATTATGAACTTCATCTATTTTCTTTTACATAACTGACTTTACCTACTGACTCATTTATGGAGGATAATTCACAAATATTTATTTAATACTTTCTGAGACACAGCCTAATTATATAAGCATAGCTAGCCTGAAACTCATTATATGAGATCTGCTTGCTCTTGCCTCAGAAATGCCACCATTCAAGGCATATGTCACCATATCTGGAGTGGTTCATAAATCTTATCACTAGTTACCATGAAGCCTCCTATTCAGAAGCATTTTCCAAAGAAGTTAATATATTTCTTCCATGATATAACGAGCTTGTTTTAGAGTTATTGTACTTTTTCAGGTTTATGAATTCAATAACAAGCAAATTATAAGGACATAAAGTTCTGGTCCTTCATGTGTGAGTGGGGTTGAGATATCTACCACTGGATGCCAATACCAGATGCATGAGGACTCACAGTATCAATCTTATTTCTAGTCTGTCTCAGGGGAAAAGATGGATGGGTTTACTGGCTAGGCGTAATTAACCAAATGATTAAACCATACAGGGTTGAAATGTCGATACCTTTAGACAGGAAAGATATTTTAAAATTTAAGCATTCAATTCTCTCTATGACCTCAGCATTCCTTTCTTTATTGGTCAGGGACTATTTACAAAGGATCTGCTCTGTTACATCGGCTGTGCTGGAAGTCAGGAAGCAAGTAGAGCAAAATCAGATATCCTGCATCTCTAAACCATGGCAAAGTAACCAACAACAACAATGACAAGGAAATTGCATGGGACAGAGAAATAAAAATCCCAGGCTTTGGGTATGAGAGATGACTTCCTAGAAGAAATGCTACATACTATGAGCCACAAATAGGTTGGTGGTAATGAGTTGATAGACAAAGATGAAACCCATAAGCATGAAAACATAGATCTTTTTTTTTTAGGAAAGACATACTTCAACAATGAATAATCATACCAAATTTTGTTCTTCTGTAATAATCTTTCAAAATGTCCTCTTACATTCATACATAACAATTAAGATAACTTCCATGAGTTTGTAGGCTTTCTGGGGCTAGAATTATTGTTAAATTCTAACTTTATTCCATGGTGATCTGATAATGCACAGGTGTTCACTAATATTTTTTTGTATCTGTGGAAATTTGCTTTGTTACTGAGTATGTGGTCAATTTTTGAGAAGGTTCCATAAGATGCTGAGAAGAAGGTATATTCTTTC
>LOEQ01005055.1:15485-34094 GCA_001685075.1 Bramus lutescens | reverse complement strand
TGCTGCCTGCAGGCTTAGTGAAACAAAGGAACTCCAGCTGGTTGCACTCACCACTCCATTCCAGCCCTCAAACAGGCTGAGCTGGGGGATCTTCTGGCCCTGAAGAAGGGAAGGGGAGCCTGGGTGCAAGCTGGGATGAGATAGGAAGATAGAGGTAGTAGCCAGGGAAAGAAGCCCCTGCAGAATGACCAGAGAGGTTAGGGGGTTGATGAATGTTTGTGCTCCCTTTCCGCGGCTTCTGTAGCCGGTCAGGAACACACTCACCCCTCTGATGGATCTTCTGGTACAGGATTAAGGCCCCAGTACTGTATTTTAAATGTTAGAAGGCTGAGTATTTTTATGAACCTTTCTGAAAAAAAAAAGAATGATTAATAGAAAATCTATTACCTATTTTGCCAGGTGGCAGAAGGAAAATGCTCAAAGGAAAAAAAAATGAATAAGTAAAACTTTTTTTTAGAATGTGAGTTAGTATGGTAGTAACAACATTTTATATCAAGAGTGGAAAGGCTTCAAATGCCATGCTAAGGGCCTTGACATACCTGATACAACTCAGAGATGTGATACCACAGAACAACATGCTAACTTTCAGATTGAACTTCTTGGTCATAGTAGCATCAAGCAGTTGAAGGAATTTAAGTCAAAAATCAGATTTTGTTATTTTCATGACACTAATATTTTCAACAATGCTACTAAAATCTCCATTCATTGCAATTTTGAACAATGCTCCTTTGATTTTTTTGAATCTCCTAGTAAATCTGACCATCGCTATTTGTAGTGTCTCACTCCCTCAGTTTTTTCTATGGTTATTCTTTCTCCTTATATTCAAACCAGCAAAATATCCAATTCCAATAAAAACACAGCGGAGTAAACTATGTATCCTACATTTTGACTTAGTTGTTTTTGCTTTGTTCCTTTCTAGATCAGCTACAAATTCTTTTTTCCTCCGGTATATTGTGTTATGTGGCCTTTCCTGGAGGAAACGCATTGTGAACACATGAAAAATGAGACTGAGCAGTGGGTGAAATAAAAGACTGCCATTTAAATAGCATAGACTGGATAAAAATCAACTTCAACTTCCTACAATTTATTTTGCATACCAAAGGATACATACTGTTTGGATATTTTTTGGTGTAGATGAAAAAGTTCCATTCCCAGGATCATATACAATCTTCATGAGGTTTAAACATCACTACAGCTGAGATAGAAGCCAGACAAGCAGAAATAATAAAATGTGGGTCAAACTAAAGGAAATTTGCCTTATAGTTAGAACATAGCTCAATAATAGCTCATGCATTTATGTTTGAGACTTGGAAAAGTTAACAGAAAAATGAAAATAGCTGTGGGAAAATAATTACCCATATAATATAAAATAAAAGAAAGAACAATCAATTAAAAGAACCTTTTAAAATCTATTGTAGAAAAATGTGTTAGGAAAGAAAAATCATCACATTAGCGTAAGGCATAGAAATACTACATCCTTCAAAAAAAATAAGATTCTCTCCAAATAGTATATCCTTATACTTAGTCCTCAAATATCAGGTTCTTTGCAACAATTTTATATTCATCTTTTGAGTCATACATTTACTTAAGAACAGGAATAGCTTCACATCTAGGAGCTATACTCAATGATAGGACCATCCCTTTATTTTTATTTTATATTTTTATTTTTTTAAAAGAAAACAAACTATCTTTTTAAAGTATACATGTTAATCTAAGTTCCCACTCCCTCTCCTCCTCCCATTCCCTCCACATTCTCCTCCCAACTCACCCCCTCCACTCCTCAGAGAGGGTAATGCACATTGTTTTGGGAGAAGGACCAAGGCCCTCGCTACTACACATAGGCTGGGCAAGGTATCCATCCAAAGAGAATAGGTTCCCCCAAAAAAACAGTACATGCAGTAGGGAAAAATCCTGGTGCCACTGCCGGTGGCCGTTCAGTCTGCCCCAGCCATGCAACTGTCAACCACACTCAGAGGGACTAGTATGGATCTATGCTTGTTCCTTCCCAGTTCAGCTGGAGTTGGTGAGCTCCCATTAGCTCAGATTGTTTCAGTGGCTGTACCCATCATGGTCTTGATCTCTTTGCTCATATTCTCATTCCTCCCACTTTTCAACTGGATTTTGGGAGCTCAGTCCAATGTTTCCGTTCAGGTCTCTGCCTTTGTTTCCATCAGTTGCTGGATCAAGGTTCTATGGTGATATTTAAGATATTTATCAGTCTGCTTACAGGGCAAGGCAAAATCGGGCACATTCTCCATCTATTGCATAGGGTCTTAGCTGGGTTCATCTTATTGACTCCTGGTACCATTCCTTTCTTTGTGAATGAATTTACTTTCTTGCAGGAGTATCTACAATTAAACCAAACAATATTCTTAGATACAATATTCCCAGTAAGTAAACATATTCTGTAAGACTTATGAGTGGACACTTAAACTTCCAAGTCGCCATAGCCTTCTAATCACTTGTTTTAGTAATTACAGAGCAATGGATGCTCTTACTCCGGAGAGCTTTATCAAGCAAGGCTATGACTAAGAATTCTGTGTTCTTTTCATTGTTGCTAGTCTTGCTTGCCAACTCCATGCACATAAATGTAATTCTGGACATCTGTGATCTACACTGCTTATAAAAACCGGTGAAGCATCCCACAGAGAATTGCATCTTGGAAAATAATAGAAGCATGGAGGATAAAACGCAAGTTTGTTGTAAGCAGATAATATCTCCTTGGCTGAGCTTTCAAATACTCTTAAGTTAATAAGGGTACATCTTCTGTCAGATGATATGAATTACTACTTCCAAACAAATGCTCTTTAATCTATTGCTTATTGGAGGTTGATTATGTAACTACCCTTTATAACCCACATTTTATGTCTCAAATAACAAATATATTTAATAATTGAGTATCTCACTTTAAGTTTACAGTCAAAAATATGAGTTTTCTCTTTTATACAAATTTTATATACAACAGTAAAAATGGATCTAGTTTGAATGTAGGCAACATACTAAAATTCATCTCTGAAATCTCTTGACCAGACCCCCACAGTTCAAATCACATTCAACCCTACTATCTTTCATGCCTCTACTAGTATGACCATTAAGCAGCACTCAAAGCAACTTTCCTAACTCAACCTTGCAAGGTCCAAATTCCTCAGACAAAAGCATGGTCAGGCCTATCATAACAATACCCCAGTTCCTGGTACTAGCTTCTGCTTTAGTTAGGGTTTCTATAGTGATGAAGAGACACCATGACCATGGCAACTTTTATAAGGGAAGAAATTTAATTAGAGCTAGCTCACAGTTTCAGAGTCTTAGTGCAATATATTTATGTCAGGGCATGGCAGCATGCAGATTGACCCAGTACTACAGAAGGACCTGAGAGTTCTACATCTGGATTTGCAGGCAGCAGCAGAAGTCTGTGACACTGAGCACAGCTGATCATTTGAGACCCCAAAGTCCACCTTCAGAGTGACATACTTCCTCCAACTAGGTCACACTCACTCCAACAAAGCCATGACTCCTAATGGAACCACTCATTTTGGAACAGTCCTCTTTAGTCTTTAGGAAGAACAATATAGGCTCAAGATGAGATTGCAGGAGCTGCAGCAGATGAAAAGAGAGCTTACAGCCTCTCCCAGAGATGAAATCTCATTCCTGGGGCCTGAAGTTGCCCTTATATCCCAAGGCCTCAATCATCAGGCAGGAAAATGCCCAACGTCTAGATTCTAACGTGAAGATCTGTTGCCCTTTGCCTGGAAGTTCTGATTTGGTCACCTTTGATGATCCCAAAGGGGTTGAGCAGTTGCTAAAACAAAAGGAATATATATATATATATAATTGACAAAGAGAACAACTAGCTGCGAGTGCAGATCCAGCCTTTGGACCTGTCTGTGGTTACCAAAATCCAGGTGTTCAGCCAGCCAGCCAGTCACAAGGAGCTAGTCAGTGGCTTGGAATCACGGTGAGTTAGGAGATCTGAAGAATGTTTTGATCTCAGACATGGAGATGCAAAGTTTGGAGTCTGCCCAGTTTTTTTGTTTGTTTGTTTTTTTCTTTTGATATTGCTTTCAGCCAGTATTTCCACACTAAACTCTTTCCCTATTTTTTTGGAATGTTAATGCATATCCTGTGCCATTATACATTGGAAGATTTTTGATCTTTTTTTTTTTTTACTTTACAGGGGATTACATAAAGAGATTGCATGAATCTCAAAACAGATATTAAACTTTAGACTTTTAAATAAATTTGAGACTACTAAAGTATGGTGAATTTGAAGTGGGACTGAATTCACTTTTGTATTGTGATATGACCACAAGCCTGTGGGTACCAGAGAGTGGAATCTGAGAGTAGAAAGCAGTGGTTTAAAAGAAAATGGCTCCCATAGGCAGTAGCAAGGGAATAGCACTAGGTATGACTTTGTTAGAGTAGGTGTGGCCTTGTTGTAGGAAGTGTGTCACTATGGTGGCAGGCTTTGAGGTCTCATATGCTCAAGCTACACCAAATGTGGCACACAATCTCATTATGCTGCCTGCAGATCAAGATGTAGAACTATCAGCTCCTTCCTTAGCAGCATGTCTGCCTGTGTGCACAATGCCATATCCCACCATGGTGACAATGGAATAAACATCTGAAACTGTAAGCCACCCCAAATAAATATTGTCCTTTATAAGAGTTGGTGTGGTCATGGTGTCTCTTCACAGCAATAGAAACCCTAAGACAGACTCCTTTCCAGGTTACTTATTTTCCAACCTTTACAACAGAATCTTGATTCTGTTTACTGTGATATGCCAAGTCACAGGATGGATTTTGAATGATGAAAGCACGTGATGACAAAATCTTCTAGTTCACTGACTGGTCTCATTTTCTCATTTGGCTACTAAAAAATAAAAAGAAATCTGTGAGAAACTTTTAATCCAGGTGTTCCTTATACCATGAAGCAGGCCCTAAAGGATAAAGTATTGGTTTACACCTGCTCCTTGTATTCTTGCTTGTTACCATGTATGTACCTAAGGCAAACACACTGGAATTACAAAAGCAGAAGACAGAAAAGGCATAAATCCAGATGGCTTCTTTGAGTTCCTGCACAAGGTGCTAACTTCCAAGTGTCTGCCTATATGAGATAAAGATCCTATTGTTTTTGCTATTATTTAGTAGAAATATAATGTCCACAGATAAAAGAATCTTTACTTGTATAAGAGACAAGTATTAAGCTGGAACACCCAGGAAAGCATTAAAGTGTATTTTGATAATCTTCAAAGACACTGACTTCATAGCTATCAAAAGCAGACACATAGTCTCCACTAGAAACAGATCTTACATAGTTTTACTACATTTGACTAAAGATGTACCTCCTGTTGTCAATGATTGTTGCTAACTGCATTATGACTTACCTAATACAATTTTAATATTTTTCTCTGTGTTTTCTCTAGTTTGTTTTAAACATTTTACATTGCTATAGAGTCATATATTTATAATGTTTTGTGTATGCTTCACTATTTTAGAAATTTTAAAGTCTGCCTTCTTCTAAAGGATTAAGAGGTTCAATTATTGGCATTCACAAGGAATTCATATCCGAATTAGAGGCTATTAATTTAGGAGAAATTTCTAGCCAAAGAGTTATATGTCCATGAAGCAGCGGGAAGAGTGCTATGAGAAAGGCATCAAAATGTCAGACATTTCAAATCAGGAGTTTTAGAAATGGAAACAAAAGCATGTTTTCTATCCTTATTTTATTTCCATCACACAGCCCATACCCATGGCTTAGACACTCCTCATCCTTGCTGAAAAAAAAAAGAAACAAAAACAAACAAACAAAAAAAACATTGAACAGTGAGATGCAGTTAGTTAAGGCTGTATCTCAGGGACTATTGACCCAGTGTGACAAACATCTATTTTGCTCATGCTTTTTCTGTTCAACTGATGGGAAGAATGACTATGTATGCATTTTAGCCATACTACAAGGCAAGCGGACACATATATTTATGGGGGGCTTTAGTAGAAGAACTGAGTCAACTTGTCTTTCCTCAGTTTTCATTGTCAGTGCTATATAAGTTGCTGTCCTTATCATCATATGCTTTTCATTTCTTAAAACTTCATGGACCCTATGGAATACTGAAATGTCTAAGTTTGGAATAACATGTTTAATCACCCTAACGCTAGCTGTAAATGACATCATTGGAGATTTGTGCTATGCCAGGAAGATAATATTCTCTAGGCAGTAAGCAGTTGAGATGCTTTTCATTTTTTTCATCAGTTTCCTCCATGTTATAGCAGACCATGACCCAGGTAGTGTTCTCGGCAATAAAGATGTAACAGAGAACATACATGGCAGTACCCGTCTCGCAGAGTTGAGATTTTGACAGGAACTCCTATTTTCTTGAAAGTAAGGTAGTGACTAAATTTTACCCCAGTGTTTTTTTCTCAAGCATCCCATGGCTTTGCTCCCTCATTACTTAGTGTTGAACTTGACTGGATTTTATCTGTGTATCAAACTGATCTGCTCAATTCGGTATCTGTTCATACCATTGCTCATTTGCTTGACCAGTACATTGACATATGTTCTTTAAAGGGAGTTTATAGGTGAGTGAGTGTAGGAAGCATTTGGTATCCAGTTGGTTTGTGAAAACTAGAGGCCTTGATGTTACTGAAATTCAGTGTATTAATTTCTAGGAGCACTAAGCAAATGCAATTCTCTAGCACTTTCTGGGCATATGATGGCAAATGTTTAATTAACAGCACATGTTATTTTAAAAAACAAAACAAACAAACAGAAAAAACTCCTGAAATAGAATTGTAGAGAGATGTGGAGAATGGATGCAAATGTTTTAGAAGGTCCACTATGCAGTCATAACTTATTCATGATTTATACATAGCTGAGTAGCAGTAATCTTTTGAGACTGTGCAGTTTCAAATTTTTTAAAAAAGAATTCAGCTGTAGACGTGACAGTGGGGGATTGTCTTGATAACATCAATGCATGTGAAAAGACTCAAGCCTAGGGTTGATAGCACTATCACCAAGCACTGTGAAACAGAACTGTAAGTGGAGGGAGTACGGCAAACCTTAAGGAAGCATGCGGAAATAAACTCATTTTTCCTTTCTTATTGATTGTGGGTGTGAGCTGCTGCTTCAAGCTATTGCCTTGACTTCCCTATTATGGTGAGCTAAAGCCAGAACTGTGCACAACATCAGCTTACCTCCTTTAAAGTTGCTTTTATCATGGTGTTTTACCCCAGCAGCAGAAAAGGAAGCTAGTAAAGCTGGTAGGAGTTCTGTGGAACTGGATGCCTTTTGAGTAGTAGCGATTCACTTCTAAAGAGTGAGGAAAGGCCGAAAACAGGAAATGCTGAAAGGGAGAGGAGGGAATGAAGAGAAAGGAAGAAATAATCTCTATCCTTTAATTATGGATCCTTCTCAATAACATGATAAGTAGTGCATAAATGCTGGCATGGTCCACAGCAGTATGTCAACATCAAACCTCAAAGTTATTTCATACCAACGGATGCAGATTTTGTAACCCATATAGAATATTATTTCTAGTTTTCTCTTCATTTTACAGGCTTTAAAATTAAGCCTTTATTGACCTCAAACTGCAACATCCTGTTCATATGACAAAGTTAAACCTACCAGATCCTTATTACAGTTAGACTAAGACACTTCATACTCTTATAATCACAACTTACACTAACAAATTATCAACTATTCTCTCTGAGAATTATTAGAACAATCTGAACATTTATAATCTGAGTGCCTCAATTATCTTCTATATTACATAAAAAGAAATGATTGTGAAATTTAGTTGATGGTTAAATATGTATTAAGAGCTTCTATTTTTAATAGTTCAAAATTTTTAAATAGTTTGAAGTTTACAGAAAATCTGTGAAAGCACTGCCTCTTATTATTTAAGTTATGTAGGACGAATGCTGATTAACCACTACTAATTTATTATTTAAATTAAAAGCCTAACCTATTCAGATTCTCTTTCTTACCTTTAATCCAACACCATTTTTATATATAGGAACCATCCAAGGCAAAGTAATTAGTCATCAGTCTCCTTTGTACTGTGAAAGTTCCTTATGATTTATTTTTGATGACCTTTACATATTTGAGGAGCAGCATGGTATCTCCCAGAGCATCCATATGTTGGGGGGGATTTGTTGCTTTTTCTATGATTATACTAGGTTATAAGAGGAGTTGCCGGGCTGTGATGATGCACTCCTTTTATCCTGGGAGGCAGAGGCACGGATCTCTGTGAGTTCAAGGCCAGCCTGGTCTATAACAGTTAATTCCAAGACAGGCTCCAAAGTTAAAGAGAAACCATGTCTGAAACATCAAAAAAAAAAAAGGAGGAAGTGTGTGTGTGTGTGTGTGTATCTTTCTATCTCTATTTATGTATACACTCATATACATACATGCATATAAATACAGAGAGAGAGAGAGAGAGAGAGAGAGAGAAGAAGAAGAAGGGAGAGAAGGAGGAAGGGAGGGAGGGAGGGGAGAGAAAAAGGACAGATTATTTCTTTTTAGATACGTGTTTCTATATTTTTTTTTAATTTGGTGGTCCTGGCATGGTGCCCAAGTAGTTGAACTCACTGTTCAAATCCCCTCAGATATTATTGATAACATCAGCTCTTCTTTGACATCTAGATGCCAGTTAACCTCTGAGGAGCTAGTCCTTCGATTCTGGAAAGCTCCTAGGTACTTTTAAACAAAAATATTGATTATTGATTTTTTTATTAAAATGTAGTCATATCATTTCTCTTCTCCTCTCTTGAATCTCTCTCATGTTTACCCCTGAAATTAATGGTCTCCTTTTATTTGTTATTGCTGCATATATGTGTATATTTATAATTATGTAAATACAATCTACTGAGACCATTTAGTATTGCTTGTATGCATATGTTTACAGGAATGGCCACTTGGGACTGGATAACCAGTTAGGTAGCTTTCTCCTGGGCAAGACTCATTCACTCTCCCAGCGGCCATTAATGAGCTTGGTTTTGAATATGTTTCCTTTTACCTTTAGTTGAAGACAACAATGCTTGTGACATTCAATATTCAGGGTAGAATGATGATATCTCTGGTATGTTGCTGGGTCTGCACCTGCTCACCTGGCATCCAAGCATTAACAATACCTTCCTGCCTAACTAGTTACATACTCTTATCCTTCCCCTGAGACAAGAGGTTTTTTTTTNTTTCCAGCATTTGGTCCCATAAACGGATGATCACAGGCTTGCTAATGATCAGCCAAGTTCTGGTTTCCAAATATGCTGACAAGAGCTTGCACTGTCAATTTCATGAGTCTCCCTGGAGTCTAAGCAGACCTTGTTTCTCAGTGGAGGACACTGGAGTCATGCCTCTTACCAATGATGCTCAAGGCATCTTTGTGTCTGAGCGTGGGACAGCAGTAGGAAATAACCCACTGTGTTGTACTTCTTTTGGTATTTCATCCTTCCTGTTCTTCTGGAACTCCAGCGACATATACCAATGATTCAGTGTATTCATTGGTCTTTTAATTTTTATGTACACTTAAGTGTTTGTTCTGTTATGGATTTTTCAGAACTATTTTAAAAGTTATTGTTTTTTACAACTGTGCAGAATTTGCTTCATACAAAGGATTTTTTAAGACGTCTATTTTATGGTCAAAAAATTTTGTGACAGAGATTGCTTCCAAATTCTTATGACTTTTAGGGGTCTGTGGGAACTCACTTTCAACAACTCCAAGGCAGTAGCCCATTCCTGGTAGTGTTTTTTTTTTAATAGCCTTTGATCTAGTTGCCTTGTTATAGGATAAATCCACTTAAATTCTTTTGAACTATTGGTCCATAAATATTTTAGAAAGCTTCTACAACAGTATGTTTCCATGACTTTTAAAAAGTGACACCAGCGTTAGTTATCCCTGCTCCTCAGAGTCTCTCTTCTACCCTGCCCTCCCATCTCTCACCTCATCAAACTTTTCCTTCTACATTTTTCCATTTTTACCTGTCTTAGTTACTTTTGTATTGCTATGACAAAACACTATGGCCAAGGCAACTTAAAAAAAATCATTTCATTGTGTTTCATGACTTTAGATGGTTAAGTACATGACCATCATGACTGGGAGCATGGCAGCAGACAGGCAGACTTGTTCCTGGAACAGCAACTGATAGCTTACATCTGATCCACAAGTTCAAAACAGAAAGTGCTAACTCATAATGGCAAGAAGTTTTGAAATTTCAAAGCCCACACCCCAGTGACACACCTCCCCAGCAAAGGCCATACCTCCTAATACTTCTGAAATAGTTCCACCAAGTGGGGACTGGGCATTCAAATATATGAGACTGGGGACACATCCTTTCTTCCTTAATTCCTGCTCTCCATGGACTCTTCATAATTTTCTGATCTCTGTGATCATTCCAAATGGACAACTGAATATAAAAAAATCAAAGCTAAAATCCACAAATAAGAGAAAGCATAACAACATTTGTCTTTCAAATTTGGGATACCTCATTCAGAATTACTTTTCCAGGTACTTCCATTTATATGTGAATTTTCCAAGTTAATTTTTTTCTTAATAGCTGAATAGTTTCCCATTGTGTAGATATTGCTTACCACATTTTCATTATACAGTCATCAGTCTGTGTACATCTAGGCTGTTTGTATTTCCTAGCTCTTGTGAATAGAGCATCAGTAAACACAGATGAGCAGGTATCTCCATAGTAGGATAAGGAGTCCTTTGGGTATATACTAAAGAGAGGTATAGCTGGATCATGTGGCAGTTACAGTTCTAGCTTTATAAGGAAACTCTATGCTGATTTTCAGTGGAAGCACCAGTTTATAGTCTTGCCAGCAGTGAGTAAGTGTTTCTCTTTCCTCACATTTACGCTAGCATTTGGCATCATCTAGGTCTTTTGTTTTATTATTATTTTTTTAAATCATAGTCATTGTGGCTATGCTTGAGTCATATGACACAGATAAATCACACTGTTACTCCACTGGAACCTTCACCGTGTCTGGCTAGATTTCGTAGTGCTGGAACACTGGCAAAGAAAACTAATCATTAGTCTTATCCTATTGTGAACCTTGAAAGCTGTAATGACAACCAACCAGGCAAGATCTGTCACTGGTTTAACAGTGAAAAAAAGTGGCATGGGAGTAACCAACTATTTTCTGCCCCAAGCATTGAAACCCATACTTGGGAACATTATTAAGGCCAACAACTTGTGTCTAGATAGGTCAAAGGCAAAACAGGAGAACCTACCTACTATACCTTTGCTAAATAGGTGTGGCATTAAATCAACTCCTAATGATAGGTTATACCCATAATCATATATAATAGAAGGTAGCCTAGAGGTCATGCCTTTAATACAGAGGAAGGGAAAGAGTGTGATTCAGCATGCAGGATGAATTAGGCAAAGCACAGCAGCCAATAAGCCTGTACATACAGTACAGCAGCAGAAACAAGAGAGACCCTGCCTCAGCAAGGTAGGAGAAAACCAACACCCAAAGACAACCTCTGATCTCTTCCCGACCACCACACACATGAGCAATATTTTCATCTTGACCAGTTGTGGATCTCTGTGTCAACTGCCATTGACTACAAAAAGAAGCTTCTCTGATGAGAGTCGAGAGATGCACTTATAGGTATAATAATGTCATTAGGAGTTAGTTTACTACTATACACATTTAGAAACATAATCTCTAATCTGATAGCTATTTAAGGGATTTATCTATACTTGCATAGCACATCATATGTATCCAGAAGGCCTACAAATCATTATCATACAGAAGAAGGTGTCCACTCTTGGTTCCCAAGAACACTATACTCTTAGATTGGCCTTTGTTGCATGCCATATCACCCATCACGGGGAGCATGCAATCTCTAGAGCATGGAGGCATACCACCCCATACCATACCATATGAGGAAAGAAGCCGTGTTAGGATGTACCCCATGGATCCTGCACTTTAGAAAGCTTTACTGCATATCTCATCATTTATCACACGGATCATGCCACCATACTTCTCCATTTCATCTTTGATTCTCTTGGTTCCTGTTTGAGTGCCAACGGTGTTATGTTACTTTTCCTGGGGAGGAATGACCAAATATTTATTCACTGTAGATAGGACATCAATAACAACTCAAAGAAATGATTTTACCCAAGTCTATTTTAGATAACCAATAAGCTTATTGGAGCATGGAAAGCTCAAATACATTCACACTGCTAAAAGTCCAGCCCAGAATGCTTGATAACTCACAGTATCTGCATCCCTGGAGCTATTGCTCAATATGTAGGCAGCCTCCAGCCTCCATGGAAACCTCTTCTCTCCAGCAATTGTCTGACCATTTAACTGTAGGGAGAGACTGTTGTTTCAGACAGAAGACAGAAGCTCCCTTTTTCTTCTAAGTTTCTTTTCTTTCTTTCTTTCTTTTTTTTTTTTTAGCATAACAGGCTTCCTCCTCTTTCCATGATTTACATAACCTCCTGGAAAGATTCTTCACCATTTTCCCTGTGTGTAGTGACTAAGAGAAAAAGTTCTGCTTTCACACAAAAGGTGAGAATCGGACTAAACAGGAATTTCAGGAATTGGGAATTAGGGGGTTGTCATTAGACCCAAGACTTACCTGCATGCAGTTCTCAGCTCTGAAGCTCTCTACTAATTCTAGTTTATAAAAATGTTTATCGGGCTGTAAATTTTTCTTTCTCTTATTATATTTCTTTTTATAGTTTACCAGTTAATCTGGGGCTCAGAACTACCTAACTTGATTGGGGTTAGGCACAAGTTATGAACCCTCATGTATGTTTCATATTCAGAAATTATTTAACAAAATTATATAGAAAAGGTGATCTGGTAGAGAGGATTATTTTGGTGTGTTAGGATAAGGTATTTGTAAGCACAAGCAAGGACTTCTTTCATTGGATATTGAATTGTTTGAAAGCAATCAGTATCTGGTTTATGCAAGAATCTCAAATTCTAATTTTATACTGAAAACGTCCACATGACAGACCCTGGTTTCCTCAACTTACAGAGGTATACAACTGACTTTTCTTGCTTGACACTTCTTGCTTTCTGTACTGAACACTCCTTTAGACAGTTCATTTGCCACACTGTAGTTCTTTATGATGCAAAATAAGGAAGGCAGGGGAGGAAGGCAAGGCAATAGCATTATTCAACACAAGGTTCCAATTGTAATGTAAAGGTAATGTGAAGCATGTACTGGTAAAACAATGCTACTCTTTGAGTATTAGGGAGAAGACCTGAATTTTATTGTTGTTCACTTATACAGTAGTCCATTTCCTTTGTAGACTTTGGAAGGGTCAAGGTTAAGACTGACACTATGAAAAAGCAATCACGAGTTTTACTTGGGAAAAAATGTCTAACCTAATAAAGAGACATTTAAGTAACAGGTTTTTAAGAAAATTAAATCAAAGGGCAAAGGATTATCGCTTATACTAAGCTTCTAGAAAAAATCCTTATCAATTTTTTCCTTTCCTTTCCTTTTTTCTTTGTTGTTGCGACAGTGTCTCTTTACATAGCCTTGACTGTCCTGGAACTCATTATGTAGACCTGGCTAGCCTTGAACTCACAGAGATTTTCCTGCTTCTGCCTTCTGAGAGCTGGGATTAAAGGTCCTTGTCCTTTAATGTCCAGTTTCTTTACTACTTTCTTCAAAGCAATACAATTTGTTCTTGATGTAAAAAGATGTAAAAGGGCACATCTTGAAAACAATCATGGATTCTGAAGCTTTCTTATGAAGAAGAGTAAGTACTGTCTCAATATGAGTAAGGACATCATCTGGTAAATTAACATTTAAGAAGCAAGCATTTTACTGATGCATATCATTACAGGAAAATATGAGGAAAATGTCAAAAAGTTTTGACATTTTATTTATGTTTATTGAATCTAGAAGCTGCTGTGGATGGATCAAGTCAAGCAGCCTTTAGCAAAAATTAAAGCATATGATGATAACAATCGTATGCCTGCTGATTGGAACTAGTTGATATTGCCCGAGGCTTACAATAAATTCAAGTCTTTATAATAAGCATTAATACAAAGTTTTAATACATTAGAAAACTCTTTATTGCCTGAAGGTATCACAGGTTAAGTATAATAAGTCTTGTGATAATAAGCAGTGTCCATAAAGTGGATAGGAATGATCCTGAGGGCACTTAACTGAACTGAGACTTAGCTCTGATGCCCGTGGGAAGGCTGTTCTCGCCTCTATAAAACTGTGGCAATAATCATTGTCAGAGACTCTTTATAGCCCTTAAAAGAATCCAGTGTAGAGGGCTTTCCAGGTCTGAAGTTCATCAATGATTGTGTAAGACAGGTTTGATATTACCATGTATTTCCTATAACTGACTAAACCTGGTTTATCACAAAATTTTAGAAATTATTTTAAAATAATCAACTATTGTGCTAGATCAAGAACCAGAGTTTTTTCATCGTATTTCCTAATAACAAAAATAACTCTGAGCGTGATTATTGACTTAAACATATTGACTCACCTGAAGTCTCCATTTTGTTACTTTGTTAGTGAACTTGGTTAGTTGTTAGTCTGCAACCTCTCTACTTTATTTTCAACAAGGACAGTAACGGTATGTTCCTCCAGGATTTTTATGAGTAGTAAATGAGCTATTTTGCCTGAAACACACTAGTAAGAATTAACATACATTTCATGATTATTTTAATTTTGATGTTCATTATTATTATTACTGATTATACCTAGTGATTCAAAGTAGAAGCCACAACTTTCATAATTATAATTAGATTTTAAATGATTATTATTAACATCAAACTAGACTTAATAAATCTTTGTCGACATCTGGGCCCTGTTCTCCAACTCTTCAAACGTTGGAAGGAATGAAGATCAGAGTTACTTTATGAAGTTTACAATGTATGTGAAGCTTTAGTTATCCTTCCAGACAATATACTAAAACATGTGAGATTATTAATCACATGTTGAAATGTACAGCCACCTGTATTTCTTCCCACAACAAACTTATTAAGTCATATTACATTTGATATGAAATGCCTAGAACTTACGTAGATTTTTGAGGGCATTTTTTTCCTTCTCTAGTATCATTTTCAAGAGATCGGTATTTAAATTTCATTACCCTGTAATGACACCTTCTTTTCCTAAAATGTTAAATACTATATATGGATCTAGACGTGCATGCACCACTGCCTACTTTTGCATTTTTTAAGTAAATTTGTCTGTATTATTTCTACCGTAAGACAGGAAAAGAGTGATTTATTTTATTTGAGAGTGCCAGCAGGATCAGTGGCATGCTATGGATAATAATGGATGAGTTTAATAAAGGAGAAAAGCAGTAACCAGATCATTCATTCTATTCCTTCTAGTAAAAAGTCCTCTATTCTTGACCCATTGGTGTTTTATTCCTCAATCACAACAGTTCAACAGTCAGGCGTTTGTGAAGCCTTCGTAGACATCCTTACCAGGTTCAAACCTCCTCTGTATCACTTCGATACTTTTGTTATACTTAAAGCATGAATATGTAATTTGATCTTTCTGTTCTGAGTTCTTCTTGGGGCAGAGGATTGGGCTGTGTTCACATCTGGAGCAGGACTGCTGCCAGTTCTGCACCCATAGGCACTCAGTTGTGCACAGGGAACAAAATGGTGAAAAGTACAATGGGAAAAACAACAGTTTTCAACTTTGAGATATAAAAGTTAACCTTTTATTTTTAATACTAAGCACTTTAAAGTAATAGGCTAGCATGTTTGTCAAGGAAGAACAACAAGCTTTTTATTCTCACTCAAAATACTCTTCAGTTCTTGAAAAACTTTCTCTATTCTTGCCTTGAAACAAATAGAATCTCTTCCAAGACTCCTTATAACAAATCTTACACAAGTTCATTTCTCTCCCTTTCCATTGTCTTTATAATGTGCCCCCTACTTAATTAATTTGAGTAATCTATACCTATGTACTCATTTTTTTTAAATGTTTGTAAGGTACTTCTCTCTACAAATAAGGACAGGATTCAGAGAATACCTTGCTATACAATATCATAGAACTTTAAGGAGATGAAATGTATACAGTTCTTAATAAACTTTCCACAAGTGGGTAGGTTAACAAATACTAGATAAGTAAATCAAATCTAAAGATTATCTTGAAAAAATGCAGTGGCAGGAGCTATATGAAAAGACAGCACGAGGGGAGCTCAGAGTTTTTAATGAACCCAAAAGAACATGCTCTACTCTAATGTGCTGCTTCCAGGAATTATAACAAAATCATTAAATTTGATCCACAGGTTGGGGTTGTAGTTCAATGGCAGAGCTCTTGCCTAGCATGTTTGAGGCCCTAGGCTCAATCCCCAGTACTACTAAGACAAAGGGATGTCCTACAAAGGTGATTGATTCTCCTGCTGTTGGAATTACAGAGATAGCACCAAGTTAATATTTGCTAAATGCCAAGGACTAGGAACTCTGTCCTGTCTAATTCATGTTTTATTTTTGGTAATTCTCACAATAACTTTATGAAATAGATATTGTCACATTAATTTTTAAGATTCATTTTTATATATGTATATTATATTTTTAATTATTATTACTTTTTTGGTCAGGGAAGGCATGTGTACATGATTGCCAGTGCTCATGGAGCTCAGAGACCTCAGATCCCCCTAAAGCTTGTGTTACAGGTGACTGTGAAGCCAGCCAACATGGTTGCTGGGATTCAAACTGAGGTATTTTTCAAGAGCATTTAACCTCTTATGACCTCTCCACCACCACACCATACCTATTTTATGGATAAAGAAATCAAGACACACAGAAATTGGTAACACAGTTAGCAAATAACAAAACTCAGTTCATGGTAGTTGTGTGAGAAAGTTAATAGTTAATGATTACCAGCTAAGCTGTTATTTCTCACAAGTATTGATATTTTCCCACTGAAATAATTTGGGTCCAAGAGTCTCTAGAATTATAACAATCATTTTAAATTAAGTTGTGTGAACTAATGAATGAGGTATGCGATAATACCGAGGCAATTTTATTTTGCTTTGGCTGAAACTTCCTTCACAGATATGTTATCTAATGCAACATTCTGTAACCTGAACAGTATGGACACTTCCTGTTAATTTGAATAGGAACTCGGATGATGGATTAAACATAAAACTATGCACCCTTCTTTGAAGGGAAGTAGCAAATGCCATTCATTTTTCCCCACCATCCTGTCAGTAATGTTAAGTGCCAGTGGCTAGAGAATTTTAAAATGGAGTGAGGTTTACTTTTATGATTTCCTTTATTGCTTTAAAGTACACAAACATAATTCAAGTCTGATTTATGCAAAGGCTTACTAAACTTAAATTTTGGAATGTCCTTTTAGTGCTGGCCTGTGACAAATGTGGCAAACAATAACCAGATCACAGACACAAAATTCATGGATATAGCTACACGTAATATTCAGTATGGCAATTTTAAACATCTGTAAAGTTTGACAGACATTTTAGAGTATTAGCTCTTATATAATTTTATTAAGCACATGGATATGACACAAGTTATAGAAAAGATATAAACCACAAATATTTATTAAATTTCTAAAGTTGATTTTTTACCAAGAGTTTATGTACACTTTATTAGGACAATTGCTTGTGCCTGGAGCATGATTTTTTGATAAAATAAAGCTTTTGAATAAAATGCTTATATTCTCTATTGAGTATCTGTTATGTTTGATACTTGTTTGTAATTTTTTTCTAGTGCAATTTAAATAAGTAAATGAATGAATGCACAGCATATTAATCTCCTTAGGTCAAGTAGAAAGATTTGTCACTTACAAAGAAGAAAAGAGCACTATCTCCTTTGAAATAGGTATTTGAAAACTCCAGTAGAACAAAGCTTTGGACTTAGGACCTTTGGGCACTATAGTTGTTTAATAGACTACTAATAAGAACAATTATAGTTGTTTAATAGACTACTAATAAGAACAATGAATAATCAATTTTTCTTATATCATTACATAAATTTTCATTTTTTTTGAGGGCAAAGTCCCAAACCTGACTCTCAAGTTGGAGAAAGAAAATAGCATTAATGGCATCCTGTTTTCATCTCTGAACATTTAAACACGAAACTTGTCAGCATTTTAGGATCTAGAATTTATGTTTGACCTGATTTTCGCTTTTCAGAAAGTCAGACCACATTCAGTTCAGTTCAGTTCATTTACATATTCGCGTATACCCACACACGTATGGCATCATGTGTGTGCTGTGGAAAGGATGACCTAACAGGTTCCAAATTATAGAAAGCAAACCTTTCCTAGATTTTCTGAAGCCAGCAGCCTGCCATTGACACTTAAAGGGCTTGACCTCCAGTGTCTGGGGCACCAGAGGACACGCGCTCCTTGGGAAATGTTGCTTCCTGACCTGGAAGCCAAGTTGGCAGTCAGGCGGCTAGCAAACACTTTCAGTCAGAATAAGGAAGCCAGACCCAACCAGGCAAAACTTTGAAAGGCCCTTTCATGAGAAGCCCCAGCTGGCTTTTTACAGGAGGCCCGCGCTTCGCTGCGCGCTCTCCCCGTGTGCGCAGGCATGCGCTCAGACCCACCGCTCTCCTCTCAGAGCGACTCTCAGGGTGGCCGACAGGAAGTGAAGGGGGCGTCAGCCGGCCCCCCTCAGGCCTCG
>LOEQ01005055.1:0-14768 GCA_001685075.1 Bramus lutescens | reverse complement strand
CATGGAGGCGTCGCCTGCTGTTGAGGAGCGGAGCGACGAGGCCCCGATGGGTGCTGCGGGATGACAGGAGGAGAGCGCATCGCCAAGCGCTCGCGGATGCGGTACGTCCGGGCAAAAGGACGCCCGGAGGTGTCTCGAGGCAGGACCTGATCTGTGGGCTCCCAGGTTTGAAGGGTTATAAAGTTGGGGACTGAGAACTTGTCACTCTGCAACACTTAGGGACAGGATCTCGCTGCTATGCCTGTGCTGGTACCGTCCTCGGCATCTTTTAGAGTTCTGAAGGACCTGAGGGGAGGGAGACAGAAAAGTGCTCCCAGCTCAGAAAATGAACGGCTGTGGAAACTCCGAGTTGGGGGAAGCATTATCAAAAGGGAAGAAAGGGGTGACTTTCTTCATCCTCACCTTTTCTGGAAAGCCACGACCTTTGTGATACAGTGTCAGGACTAGTCACCGGCTTCTGTTTCACATGTTTGCCCCCTGAAAAGGTTCAAAGAAAAGCACTAAGGTTTTTGGTCATCTTAGGCTGTCATTTTGTGCAACTGTTTTTTTTTTTCTTCCAAAATTAACGACAGGAATGTGTGGCAGTTTGGCTGGATGCCAAATATGCCGTTACTTCTAGCTATAATCCCACGTTCCCCCAAACAAATATCCTCTTGGATGTAGGCTTCCTTAACCCATGTGCCCAGATCCCCCCCCCAAAAAAAACCAACCGTTTGTTTTAAAAAGCCTAGAAAGTCCTCCTTAATCATTCTGATAGAATTACAAGTTACACATTGTCCTAGCTTTTTTTAATTAACTGAAAAAAACATACACTTAAGTATATGATAAGGAAGAACAGAACTTTGTGTTAATCAAATTAAATGTGAGTCTGCTGTTTAACTTTTCCAGAAGAAACTATCTCTTGGTATCTTGAGGCCTTGCTCTGACCATGTCTGTTTAGCAGCTCTTACCTCTTCTAGATAGTGTTAGAGAGAAGGACCAATTTACCTACCACCAGTAAGGTTAAGCACACATCTGGTATTGTCTAATCTACAGCTAAAGGAGCATTTTTAAACTAGGAGGCAGCAGTGTCGACATTTAGAACAACAGCTCAGCTTTGTTTAGAGCAACTGAACCATACTACTGAGCCATAGTACTGCCCATACTTCTGTTTTTACCTATCGTAGAGATCTGAGCTCTTTGAGTTGAAACTCCACTTTACTGTCTACACTGATATTTAGAACACCTGTTAGAGTAAACAAATCTAATACATACTTTTCATGAAGAGATTTTGTGAGATCTGTTTTTTTGAAGAGTTGTTTGATAGTTAACGTTTCTATTAATTTAAACGGGGATATTTCAAGTTCCTCCTCCCTGTGACCAGTCCTGAGTTATCATTTAAATATTGCTGTAAAACTTACCCTCTATTCTCAGACTCTGTTTCAAAATAATTTATGGATCTGTATTTCAAACAATACAGATTCCTTCATTAATTAATTCTCAATTTCCAGATAATACCTGAAAATTGTCAAGCACACAAACAATTGCTACTTTTGCCTGCTTATACAATATGCATTATACTGACAACACATTATACTGGTTGGTGCTGATATTCATAGATATTTTCTGGGTAGTTCACCCATATTAATCACCAGAACTTCAAAATAGCTAGCCATTAAAATAGACAGTTTGTAAACCTTCAGATGTTATCAGATATGCTATTAATTTAATTTAATCTTATTATTTTGTGATGTCTGAGTTATAAGAATGAACCTATCAAGGATTCAACAGTGCCATTTGTGGCAGGGTAGAGTACTATTTTTGTTTACAATTCCTGGTCTCTCTGCCTGCTGGGTTGAAGTGTTAGAATGGAGACAGAGGTACCATTCTTCTTTATATGCTTTGTCTGGGTCCCCTTTCTGTTATCAGCTATCACTTTCTGCTGTCAGGCTGGGAGCGGGTCCTGATGCTGTGTTATCTGTTGTCCTTTTTTTTTTAATTGCAAAGTACAAAGCATGTAGATTCAGTGATATATAATTTTTGTTCATGTGCTTTTTGCTGTGCTACGGGCTGAATGCTTGAGATTGTCAAAAGAGTGACTTGTATATGCGAGGTTTTAATATGTTTATATGTAGAAAATTTTGTATGAGAGAGCCTTAGAGGTGTCTTCACTTTAGACAATTTGACTTTTTTTTAAAGTCGAAACACCCCTTTAAAAATGTTTACTTTTTATGTGGACATGGGTTATTTTTCTTTAGGATTATGTTTTGTGTACCTCTTTCTGTCAGTGAAACTCATTAACCTGGTATAGTGTTAATAGTCCCCTATCCTGGAAGCTAAGTAAAAGTGTAATTTGATAATCCTGTTAACCAGACTGGATGCTTGTTCAATTATTTAAATGTTACTTTGCATATCTGCCTAAGGAGGAGCTACATAATCAAATCAGTTTGAAAAGTCTATTAGTTTTGAAAACTGTGTTAGTCATATGTTCTTAGTGTGATGCATTTCATGAACCTATATTCTTTATTCTAATAAATATTTATTAAGAGCATACCAGTTGCCAGTCTCTGTGCACTGAGATTATGCAAACAATTCTAGCTGAGGTAGTTTCTGTGTATAAGAGGGAAATCTAGTGCTGTGTGATTTAGAACTGTAGGAACTTTTTTCTTTTTAAATTATGGGGAAGCACAGTGTCTTGACATTTGAACAACTACTAGATTTGATACACTAGGACATGTTTTACACACATGAGACAAAACATGAAACTAATATTAGTCATCTAGAAGAGTGCTGTCCTGTAAGTGCTGTGTAGGACTGTGGTCAGAGTGCCTGAGGAGGGATTTGGGAATGGCTAGTTCCCAACTCAAGAAGACTTTAAAGGATTCCTGGAAGGTGTCATACAATCAAGGTTAGCAGAAATAAGATCCTCGTGGAGTGTGGTAGAATGAGGGGAAAGGAGAGAACTTCAAGAAGTGAGCCATCAGGAGATGAAAGGAGTAGTAGACAGTCCTCAACTACCTCCACTTGGTAAGTTCTGTGTCCTGGGACCCGCAGTTCATTTTTTACCCTTCATCTGCAAAACAGGGAACAAAACACGTGTTTTACAGGGCTTCTGTGAGGTCAAAGATGATAGATAGACTTAAGCCCAGTGTCTAGAAGGTTACCAGTTTGTTGCTAACAAGCAGGAGATCTTTTAATGAAAACAGACCTTGGATTTGTGATCAGAAGACTCAGTGAGTTTTAGTTTCCTAAAGTGCAAACTCGCAGGACTGGGAGGTTATTTCAAAGCCATTTATGAGGTGATCCAATATTGTTTTGCCCAAGAAGGCAGTGGATTAGCAGACACTGAAAAACGTGAAGGAAGCAGAGAAGCCAGCTCATCCAAGTCCTAGAAGAGAGGGTAGGAGTTGTCTTCAGAGTTCTGGGGGGATGCTGAGCTCCCAAAAAAGCCTCTGTTCCGGCTGAACTGTGTTTAAACACCAAGTGTCCCTCACATTTATATTTTTGGTATTCTAAATATGCCCTGGATGATCTCAAGGTATTGACTGTTCATTTTAATAGAGCCTGAAACAGAAACAAGACTGAAGATAGATATCAAAATTTAACAAACTATTTCCATCAGTTGCTAGGTGAAGCTGCTCTGATGACAGTTGGGCTAGGCATCGATCTATGAGTATAGCAGAATATCATTAGGAATCATTTTCATTGACTTTTTTCTTCCAGTCCTGTGTGGGTCTGTCCTAGGTCTCTGGGGTATCCCACCTCTGGGTCCTGGTCCTCAGGGGTGATCTCCCTCTCAGGGTATGGGTCTACACCAGTGCCAGTCATTAGTTGGCTACTCCCACAATTTCTGCACCATCTTTTTCCCAGCACACCTTGTAGGCAGTACAAATTAAATGTGGCTTTGTGCCCAGCTTTGTGGCTGGGTTGGAGTCCCAGTCCCTCCCCTGGAAGTCTTGCCTGGTTACAGGAGATGGCTGGTTAAAGCTCAGTATCGCTTGCTAGGAATCTTAGCTAAGGTCCCTCTCCTAGATTCTTGGGAGTTTCCATTGCTGTATGTTTCTAGCTTATCCCAGAGATAACCTCACATTACAGTTTTCTCTCCCTCCATCCTCCCTGCACCTGATCTCTCCTGTTCCCATTCCCTACTCCTTCGTCTAGCTCCTACCCCCTTCCATTAGCAATGTCCATTCTGTTTCCCCTTCACAGTGAGATTCATGCATCCCTGCCTTGAGCCCTGTTTGTTATTTAGCTTCTCTGGGTCTGTGGGTTGTAGCATGGTTCTCTGTTAAGTCTACTTATGAGTGAGTGAATACCATCTATTGATGGAAACAGATGGAGAGACCTACAGATAAACGTTAGGCAGATCTTTGGGAATCCTGGGGAAGAGAGGGAGAAAGGATTATAGGACCCACAGAACCAACTAACATGGGTTGATAGGAGCTCACAGAGACTGAGCAGACAACTGGGAAGCCTGCATGGGGACTAACCAGTGCACTCTGCGTATATGGTACAGTAATGTAGCTTGGTATTTTTGTGGGACTCCTAACAGAGGGAAGAGGGCCTCTTTCTGACTGTTGCCTGCTTTTAGGACCCATTCCTCCTACTGGATTGCCTCATGCAGCCTTAATTGAAGAGGAAGTGCTTAGTCTCATTGCAACTTGGTGTATCAAGGCTGGCTGATATCCGGAGGAGGCCTTCCTGTATCTGAGGAGAGACAGTGGAGGAGGAGTGAATGAGGGGGGGGAGACTTTGTTGGGATGTAAAGTGAAAAACAAAACAAAAAAACTTAACAAATTATAAGGTTGAATCAAATATTTCAGAAGACATTTCATAGTTATCCAGGGCCTTAAACTCAACATTGTGAACAAGTAATGATTGACCTGTGGAGAAATGGAAGGATGAACGTGGAGTTTGCTCTCTTTTCCTGCCTCCCCTGAAGTTTATTATAGTAATGTATAAATATCCTTATTTCTATGTTGGTCTTTTTTTTCTACTTAGATGAAATGATGATGTTTTATATCCATGATAAACTCTTAAAATTATATTCACACCATGCATGCCTACTTATCTTGCTTTGTAACTAGTGAACATTTTGAGAGTAAAATGTTTACATATATGAATTGTTTCAGCAATCAGCTTTACCTGAACGCTGTGCATGTTGTTTACATATTAATTGAAAGCCATAATAGTGATTAATTGATTATATATAATTATATTTAGCTCAAATTAGTAACTCTATTAGTCCATCCTATCTATGATTAATTCACATTTTTTGTATAGCACCCTCATTAGTACATAGCTTTAGGACACATGAGAATTTACTGATAAAATGAAATTTAAAGTTTAGCACTTTAAGGGTGAAATGCAATTAATTATGCTGATGGCTTTGAGAGACTGTAGCACTACTTTCTGTTATCTGTATCTCTCTTTGGCTGAGTTTACTTCCTGATTTTTTTTCCCAGTCTGTTTACCTTATAGGTCCTGTTACTTGCAAAGGGTAGAGAACTGTGTGATTTTAGTTTAAGTTTTTTGTTCTATTCCACATTGTGCAAAAATCCAGTTTGTCTCACAAGACACTTGCTGTCTTTCTCAATACTCCTTTAGAAAGACTACAAGGTCAAGTTGAAATTTGGTTAGAGACGAGTGTTATACGTAGGTTGGCATTAAGCATTGTTTAATAGCCAGAACAAAAATGCTACTTTTGAATTGGTGAGCTGTAGGGTATATAGGACAGCCTGGGTTTCAGGTTCAAAATCAGCTGCTGGCTTCAGGCTGGAAGTTGCCTAAGTTTTAAAGTATGTTATTAAATGGGAAGACTGTAGGGACATTTTGGAGATCTTTATTATGGCCTTAGATTATTTATGTGAATTTTTAATGTTTGAAATATTTTAAAGATTCTAAGTCATGTTTTAGCTATTACATGAAGTATACCTAGTTTTAATGAGAAGAAATTATGGTACTAACATTTTTTCAAGTGAGAAAAATGCAAGTGCATGCCCAAGTATTGGAAAAGTAAAATTATTTGTACAAATTTGCTATTATATCGGTATGATTTTCTTTATATTGCATAAATTGAATCATATGGATTATAAAACTTCAAAATACCTGAAGGAAATAGGGCCGACATTTCAAATTTGTAAAAATACTTTTAAGGGCTAAGGAGATAGTTTAGCAGCGTAAGCCTTTCTTCCGCAAGCTTCAGCATATGAGTTTGAATCCTTAAAATGGGCCTACAGCCAGACATGGGAATGCACCTGTGATCCCAGCGTTCCTATGGGAAGATAGGAAGTAGACAGCCAGAGATGGGGGTGCATCTGTAATCCTAGTGTTCCTATGGGGAGATAGGAAGTAAACAGCCAAACAAAGGAGAGCACCTGTGATCCCAGTATTCCTATGGGGAGATAGGAAGTAGACAGCCAGACATGGGAGTGCATCTGTGATCCCAGCATTCCTGTGTGGAGATAAGAAGTAGAAAAAAGAGAAACTCTGGACACTCACAGTCTATTAAGCCTGGTGTACACAGTTACAAAATCAACAAGAGACTTTGTCTCAATCAAGGTGGAAAGTGAGGGTTGAAACTCCAGTTTGTTCTCTTCTCTACACACATGTGCCTAAATTACCAAAACACAAGTATACATACCCTACACTATATGTGTGCATGACACAGAGTTTTAAAATTATATAGTTGATATTTTGCTATATTAATTATACACTTTATTGTATCATGTAAGTATTTCCAAAGAGCCTGCAGCTAATGGTTTAAAAGCATCTCATATTTTTAAATAAACTAAAGGACTGCTATTCAAAGCAACATCAAAGAACATCCATGGGAAGAATCCTCTTTTGAGTAACCTGTTTTGCAAATTCAAAGTCTTTTATTATGCTTAAGCACACACACACACACAACAAAAACATTTGGGCACACCTCTATAATTGAATGTAATTCAACCATCAGATATTTTTTACAGTCTTTTCGTGTAGCACAACTGTTCTTAGATTTATAATCCTCTAGTCTCAGCTTCCAGAATATTGTGTGTCCCCATTCCTAGCTCCTTTATAAATCTTAAACACCATTTCAAACAGGCATACTATTATTCTGCCCCATTGCCATAGCAATATTGATAACATAGAAAAGTATACCAAGAGAACTTTTTTAGTATTTCTGACAGTGAAATAAATGAGCATGTGCTGTTGTCTTTGTATTCTAAAAGATCTGCTCTACACTGGAGGTACTCTACAACTTTACCTATGAAAAACAGTCTGTGTGCTTTTCATAGCTTTATCCATTGTCCAGTTGGTCTTTCTACTGAGTAGGGTTTACAGCAAACTAGTTAAACAGGTTTGCCTGTTTATTTGAGCTCAGGAAGCGGGGAAAGGTATGGATAAAGGCAAGGCAGAAGCTGTTTTAAGGAAATTAATGCTAATCACTAACTCTGTTTTCTCCTGACTTTGAAAATATGTTGACATTTATAAGAATGTGTCTTAATAGAAACATGATTAGGGCAAGGGAATCTAGAAGGGGTAATAAGAAGCACGGAATAAGAACAAAATGAGGACAATGGAGAAAGAGAAAACCTTATTGGAACAACAAGAGAACATGCAAAGAAAAGAGTCGTGCTTCAGTGTGACACTCTGTGTTAGGCTTTCTGTGAGCTGCCTGTGTCACACCAAGAAACCAGAGTATTGATCTGGGGGTGACTATAATTAAAGCAAAGGCTTGCCTGCGGTATTGGCATCCTATGTGGGACCTCTCATCCCAGAGCTGAGCTGTACTAAGGGTATTTATGAGTAGGATGTAGTTACTTTCTCTGACTCTGACCTTATCTTGGAAATCATAGTTATCTTTTAGAAAATATTAAAATATTCATACAGATTTTTACATTATTTTTGAGATATGGTTTTATGTAGCTCAGGCTAGCCCAAACTTACTGTGTTGCAGAGGATGACCTTGAACTGCTTGACTCCAGTCTCCATTTCCCAGAGTGCCAGAGAGTGAGGATCAAAGTTTTATGTATAACCCTGCCAAGCTAGGTTTTTTTCCCCTTATTTCTTTTTTTGGCCTTTTAGTTTATTAAACTCTTATATGTGTGTTCTATCATTGTAATCTTGATCTCCTCAGTTCTCTGACTAGAAAGCAGAATTTTACTATAAACATGATATGAGGGCTCCAAGATTTTAAATCACTTCTTGAGATAACCAACACAGACCCTAGAATTTCAAAGTCAGGACCACAATTTCTCTCTGAGAGCCATTTGCTGGAGGTATACTACACACCTCATTTTCTGAAATCCTTCCATAGTCCTGTGGAAATTACACAGTAAGGTCTCTTTTGGGTCACACCATGGTCTTTATCCCTTTCTCTCTTGCTGGAGTCTCCCACCCCTACTCTGTGGCAGTGTTCTTCCTCTGCTTTTCTGGTTATTTCTCTTTGTCTTTTCTGGGCATTTTTCAGAACTTTAAAAGACAATTTTCAAACCTTCACTCTTTTTCTTTATTCCTTTGGTGAGGGTTATTTGTGCTTATAGACTAGATTTCAATTTATAGATAAATGATCTGTAATTCCAGCTATGACATGTTTAATTTATTCTCTAAAAGCTTAAGAGCTCAAACTCGGGCTGGAAAGATGATGGCTCAGTAGTTAAAAACACTAGCTGTTCTTCCAGAAGACCTGAGTTCAATTCCCAGCACCCACATGGCAGCTTATAGCTGTCTGTAGTTCTGATTCCAGGGGATCCAGCACCGTCTTACAGACATACATGTTGGCAAAACATCAATGCACTTGAAATTAAAATTACAAAAAAAAAGAGTTCAAACTCAGCTTGCAAACTATGTCTGGCACTGCTGTCTGCATCAGCCACATGATAGACTTTGGGGTTACCCCTGAGCTTATCTTTTGTCTCTGTTATTTTGTTCTGCCGACTCATCTATTCCTATCTTCTCAATAAAGCCCTCCCTTCACATTGCTCAAAGCTTTCATTCATCTCCAGCTCTTTGTGTAGTCTTCTCACGTCTCAACCCTAAACTACTATTGCCTCCTCTCACCTTCTCCTTGGATCCCTTTCATCAGTGCTTACTCACTGCTTACCCCTCACCTTCTTTAGGGGCCATTTAACTGTGCCCCTTATTTTCACCTGGACACAGCAAGGCTTTCGCCAATCTTCAAGCCTACAGGTTGTCTAGCTGTACTCTCAATACCCATCCTTCCTAGTCTTACACCCAATAAGGCAACACCATCTATCCATTGAGGCCATTTCAGTTCTAAAGTGCCCTAGCTTTCCAAGGAGAGGTTGGCGACAAGGAGATAAATGAAGTAAAGAGAATGGGGGATAAAGAGAGGAAGAGAGACAAAGAGAGATTTGGGGACTATAGCCAAAGACTTTGTCTTGTTCCCTGATGAGCATTCTGCCACGGAGATACATCTCCAGTCTTCACTTTCATTTCAGATATTCTCCTAACTAGCATTTGACCTTCAAGGAAAACTTCAGATTATTGCATCCTTGCATCTTTAGACTTTTCTTTGGCTTTACCCTTTGCATATAAGGTGAGCATAGGTCCATATACCACCTTGGATAAACAGTTCTCACTAAAGATATGATGTTCAAACGTCATTAAATGTTATTTTTTAGCTCCTCACAAAGTAGTGTAGATAGAGAATTTTCTTAGTTTTATATACATATGTTGATAATTTTGCTGTTTTCCTCTAAGCTGGATCATTCAAACGTGAAATGTTTTTTCTTTGAATTTTGGGACTGTCTATGTAGAAACCATAAGAGTTATGGAGACTTCTGTCCCACATGGTCAGCCACAGTGGAAAGGTCTGTTCTGTAGAAAAGTCATGTTGCGAAACTCTTGAAAGATCACATTCGTATAGGAGTATTTTCTTTCGAATTCACCTGGGGCTTCTAATAGATAAAAGTGAATTCCCAAGTAATTCTGGTTGAGACTAATAACAAGAAATAGATATAGCAGTAATTAAGTGTACTTAGTTTTTGTTTCAGATTTATATTTAATAGCGAGCATGTCATTAAATAGTAGTTAGGGGTGGATTACATATACTAGAAAGAAGCCTTTTTGAAGCCTTTTAATTCCCTCACCTGGACATTTTACAGTAGCTACAGATGTTGAAAATGCTACCCAAGTGGGGTGTTTTTGTTTTATCCCCTCTTCCTTTAGTCTAAGCTTTTCCCTTGGCAAGTACCAAAATTCTTGTTCAAAATGACTCCCCATCCCTTTCTTTCTGAGCAGGGCAGTAGGAAACGGGATGGGATTAAGAATATAATTTAATATTAAGATAAATTTTAATATATTTTAGCCCAGGTAAAAAAGGAATAAAAAGAAAGAAAGGCATGAAATATATGAAGACTACTAAAATCTGTGCACAAGTTACTTATGTATGAATCAGGAAGTTTCAGTAGTAACTCAAAACAATCTAGGTTATTGCCATTGTTCTTAGTTGCCTATTAAAGATAGATGGCAGGACCCTCTTGCTAAAGACATCACATAGTTTGATTATAGGACATAGAGAAATCAAGCTGAACGTGATGAGGAAGCTCTCTCCCTCCAGACCAGCCTCCATAGTTCTAGATGATACTGTGTAGGCTACTAAGAGAAAAGGCATTCATGGTTCCATAATGGCCCCTTCAGCAACATGCAAGGCCAGATGAGTGCACTGATGTGATCCTGGGAAGTCTGGTAACTGTGTTAATTAAGAGCTCTCTTCAGTGGATTTGAGTCCAGTTGCACAGGAGGGAATTCATGATTGTCACTGTAAGCATAGTTAAGACCTACAGTTAGAGAGGTTATAAGATCCAGGGAGAACCTACTATTGTTGTTTTGGTAAATGGTCATTTTATTGTACTACTTTCTGAATACTTTATGTCCATAAATTGTGCTACTCTCAACCTTGGGCAGAGAAGCTTCTTATAGCAATGGGCAGTGGTTAATACAGAGATTCATAGCTGTTCAAAGTGCTGAGAACAGTGGTTGCAAATGCTCAGCCATAGTTGGGTTATCTCTATTAACTTTTTCTCAGAAGGCTCGTGGAATAGGGTAGAAGAGGGAAGCAGAGGCAGAGAATGGGAAAGAAGGCTAGGAAGTTTCCTCTCATTGTGATATGTCTGTAAGACACATATAATGTACGGGAGCTGTGGTTGCCTGTGTAAGACCTGCTCAACATAAAGCCAGACAGAATTTCAGAATGGATGGAGGAGGGACTACCAAGACCAAAACCACACTTGAGGAACTCTTGGAAGTTGATCTCTCTTGGGTAGGGAGTAACTTTCCCTTGGGAAAGAGGTTGTCCACTGGTAGGTTGCTCATGCCACAGTAGACATACAGGCAATGCAAACTGGACTAAGTGGTCTTAACGAACAAAAAGTGCCATGTGCCAGTTTGATTATTCTTAATGGCCCTGAGGGGTATGCATTACTAAACAGTTATCCTTTAAGTCTATTTTGGAATGCTGTTCCGATGTTTTCAACTGTGCACTAAGCATAGACACAATCTCATCTGGACATCCTTGCTTTGTTCCTTTCTTCTTACCCTGTGTATCCTTTTGGAGAAAAAGTTATTCTCTTTCTTAGAGAGTCCTTGTGCCAGATTTCTTAGAGAGACCTTATGCCAGATTTCACTGATGAGCTTACAGATGGGTGATATGGCTAAGAACATGGTCTGGGACCTAGTGTTTGATCCTTTATAGTAGTTATGCATCCTTTATGGACCCTGAACACTTTATGATTTGCATATATATTAGTGTATGTATTATATATATAAATACCAGAATATGTATACTAAAATCCTTTCACTAATATATTTCACTATATATACATATAGATATTAGTGAAAATATTATCCTTTCACCATTGTATTTCTCTCTATATATATGTATGCATATGTCTATATATGTATATATAGATATAGATCTTGGTGAAAGGATTTTAGTTTAATTGCCTAAGTGCAACCCTGTTCCTATTACAACTCCTACTGTGTTCACCAAAGGAGAGTCTTTGTGAACTAGGTATGACTTCTTAGTGATCTAAGACATTTAAGAGGTAATCTAGCCACTCATTCAAGAAGCAGCCAGGTTCATGATAGAAATTTACCTTTAAATGAAAATTATTGTAGTTTTATTTTTTAAAGTATGAATATTTGAGGTCTTCTCAGTACAAAGGTTTAAGGTTAGTTATTACTAAGGCTTTTCTCCTGTTTTTATTTTTGTATCCCAGAATTCAAGAAAATAATGGACCTGTTATCTGACATATGGTAGTGACAACTTTGGAATATCTTTACCTGTCACAGGCAGCTTATATGGGTCAGGATCAGGAAATCTGAATGATAGTTTTGACTTTGTCAATGAGTAATTATATCTTGGCTTGTAATGGTAGGTAACTACTTATTAGAGATATTGTCGCTTTGTCAAGGGGCAGAATTTGGACTCAGTTATATTTAGCACTTCAAGTGGGATTATGATTGATTTTTAGATGAAAATACTTTTTGAATGTATTTTGTGTTACTTTACAGAAAGTATATTAATCACTGTGTTTGAGTATATTTCTATTTCTATTGTAATATTGCAATATTTGCAATATTGATTGCAAAATCATTAATGACAGCAGTGATATACGAAAGACTACTCAGCACTTGTTCATTGCTGATATATTGGTGTAATCCTAGATGCGTAAAAGACACAGATTCTCCTGTTAGTAAATGAGCATCAGAGAAGTGCATTGTGTCTTATGAAGAGCATACCCAAGCCTTTGGTCCCTGGAGACTATTATAAGTTTGCCGTTTTTTAATCTAATGGTCTATAAGGAACTTCTCATGGTGCTTGTGCCTCAATTTTGTGACTACAGGCAAGTTTATTATTAGTTTACTAGTGAAGACTTCCACAGAGTACAGAAATACATAGTATTGTGGTTTTAGGTTAATATTTGGCTGGACTTAGGAACTCTTCTATTTGCTTAAGGATGAAGTCAGACTCAAAACAAAGAATTCCTGTGTTTGTTGGATGTTGACTACATGATGCAGAGACATGGAGACAAATAGTACCAAGCTGGTCAGGCCTCGGCAAAATTGTAGAAAAAGAAACCTAAATTTTAGGAGCATGTGCGCACATGTGTGTGTGTGTGTGTGTGTGTGTGTGTGTGTGTGTGTGTCTGTGTGTGTCTGTGTGTAAATTTTATAGCTGGGTATGATAAACACCAAAAGTGATTTAATCACACCATTTTCTTTAATAAAAGGAACATTATTTTTTAACTGGATATTTTTATCACTATTACTAATTCTCAGAAAATGGCTTTTGAGTCAGCACTTTCAGCATCACCTGTGAATTTGCTTAAAACAAACAAACACAACAGAAAAATCAGATTCTATGTCTTATCCCAGATCGTGAAGTCGGACCTTGTAAGGTCAGACCCAGAAGTCTTGTTTGCATAAGCCGTCCATTTGCTTTGCATACTTGCTACCTGTGAGGCTCACTAATCTGGGATGCCAGGTACCTAGTTGGTTCATATTCTCATATGGTTAAAACTTATGATTATTTTGATGATGAGCAACTTGGCCTAGGTTTAAAGATTTTTTTGTTCAGTAGTTCCCTGATTAATTTTATAACTTAAACTTATGATGTAATGATTGCAGTAATAACTTGGCTGCGTAGATGAAGTCAGGTATTCTTAGTTCAGTTACTACGTACATACTTATGAATTCATCGAAAAACTGAAATAGTTGTGTTGTTACTTTTGTAGACTTTGCTCTGATGCTATCTTGCAGCTTCCCTGTAGGGGTAGCAGTTCTTAATTTTATCACCTGGACAGCAGTAGTTGAACAAAAGTGTTAAAACCTCACCACAGCTGGATATGGTGGCATATATACATCACTTTTTAGTTAAAAACCTCACCTCAGCTGGATATGGGGGCATATATACATCATTTTATAGTTAAAACCTCACCTCAGCTGGATATGGGGGCATATATACATCATTTTATAGTTAAAACCTCACCTCAGCTGGATATGGCGGCATATATACATCATTTTATAGTTAAAACCTCACCTCAGCTGGATATGGCGGCATATATACATCATTTTATAGTTAAAACCTCACCTCAGCTGGATATGGCGGCATATATACATCATTTGATAGTTAAAACCTCACCTCAGCTGGATATGGAGGCATATATACATCACTTTATAGGCAGAGGTAGGCAAATCTCTGAGTTCAAGGCTAGTCTGGTCTACCAAGGGAGTTCCAGGAGAGCCAGGGCTGTTATACAGAGGAACCTTGTCTAGAAAAACAAGAACAAAACAAAAACCAAAAACCAACAAAATAAAACAAACAAACAAAACAAAAACCTGGACCTGGTCTCTTGATTGTGGCAACAATGAAGTTTTTAAACATCTTTAGGTTTTAAAAGCTAGAGATATTTTAGAGTTGAACTGTAGCCACGGGCTTAAAGATTGGCAAATTATCAAGCCAATTAAAACATTACATATTAAGGCTGTTGGGCACTCACATTATTTTAAGCAAATTGTTGTTGCATATTTGTGATTGAACAGTAATCTGCTTCCTTGCAGGGTGGCATTGCTGACGGTTTGACCACGATCTTGTCAGATACTTCTTGACCTACATGGACAGTTTTTTTTTTGTTGTTGTTTTTTTAATGAGTGAAAAAACTAATTTTTGGTTTTTATTTTAATGCTTTTCTTGATTCTAAGAACATGCAGCTTTACAGTTAACACATTTTTAAAGTAAAAATTTCCACCTCCTCCCCTCCTCCCATTTCATTCCCCCT
>LOEQ01005054.1:103359-125150 GCA_001685075.1 Bramus lutescens | reverse complement strand
GCCCCAGGAGGCCACGCCCTAGCCAAATGTGATTGGCTGAACTTCCCCATCATTGAGAATTGAAACAGGTTGTCTGAAAGAGCAACCAGTGTTCTTAACAGCTGAGTTGTCTCTCAGTCCCAGATTATATCATGCAATTATATGAAAAGTAACTTTAAAAGTCATAAATATTAATTCACTTAGCCTTATGTACATTGAATGAATAACTAAAAATTACATATAACTTAATATATATATATATATATAGATTATGTTTAATTTAATTACATTTATAATATGAAACTTTCACACAAAATTTAGAATGATTAAACATATAAAACTTGCTTTATACTAAAATATCTTAAAAACAAGCTCTAGTCAAAATGTTTTCTTTTTCAATATTTCTTTAAATAATGATATTTTCATTCACATTTACAGTGGATTTTGAACAGCTAACTTTTTCATGTATCTCTCCCTCTTCTGATGTTTCTTCGCATTTCCAAATGGCTTCATCCTACTTTCTTTTCATATGTATATTTCAAATGTACTTACATGAGAGGAAAAGGAACTGTGCTTTTGTTACTACTGATATTTGTGTGTTCATCCTTCTAAGTCATAAGCAGGTCAGGTAATACTATATATTATTGCTCCTTCTATCCTTTGCAAATTTGCTGCTTGATTATACATCTATAAAGCAACAATGAATTCTGAACACAACTTTTTATGTTTTGTTTTCAGTAGAGTACATGTAAAGAAGCATTAATTCACTTCCTCACAGGATTAAAGACACCTAAATTAAAATGGTATGATTTTTAGTGTGCAACAAAGAAGCTATTATTCATATATTAGTCCATGATGTTACAATCACTTTTATTTTAAGATCAAACACATATACACACATGTGTACACATTTTTTACATATTAATGAAAGAGCTAAGAAATAGAATTTAAACATACCTGTTTGGAAAATTGTCTTTAAGAATTAAGAATGACTTTTAGTATTTCAGTTGTTTATGATTTTAAAGAGATTTCAACAATGTCATGGTGTTTCTGGAGCCTTTAATTTCCTTGAGAGTTATTGTGAAGTTAAAAATGCTGTTTAACATTATAAAACAACACATCACAGTAGAATGAATGACCAATGTCTCCAATATCTGCAATCTATCCCAAGATATTAAAAACTTTATGTAAAAAGGATTAAGTAGGTAAAACATGAAAACACCTAATTTATAATGACCACAAAAATAACAGGCAAGGCAGAAAATTTCACTGAAATCCATGTACCCAGGAATGTAATTAGTCAGGACAGTGGGGTAAGGATACAGCAGGGTGAGCATTCAAGTTGGGACCACATTATTATGTTTCTGTGTGAAAATAAGCACAGTTTTGGGCATAAAGGTAGTTTGTGTATTGCAGTACCATATTATTGATCTAAAATTGAAGGTGATCACTTATAAATATCCGATTTTGGTGGCTAAACACCCAATGAATAAGGAAAGCCATAGTATTAAGACAAGGCCAGCCAAGTGGGTTTCTTACCAGCATACTCTTTGCATTTGTTTTTTGAGCTTAGCAACCAATATTTTTTATAGAGTTAGCTCACAGCTCCATGTTCTCATCAGTGTTCTTAAGAAACTATTGTTCTCAAATAATTTGTTTTATGTTTTTAAAGGGAGTAAAGTAGAGTTCTTTTTAAAAGAATGAGCACGGAATATTCGTAAGACAATAAAACATGTAGGAGAATGGAAGTGTTTTACAGAGATTCACGGAGTACTTTTAATTTCATTATTTCAACTAAAAAGAAAAACTGTTCTGTGGAAATAGTTCACCTCTATCTTTACTGGGTATAAGAAAGAGAAAAATTGCTTGGAGTTTTGTTGGATGATGAAACATAATAGCAAAGAAAATTAAGTGTCAGAATTATTAAATGTTTCACTGTCATATCTCGAAAAAGCATAAGATAACCCTTATTTTATATTTTCTAGAAATGTATCAGGAAAGAGATGCTGCTGCCATGGGGGAATCTTCCTTTATGCATATTCCCAGGATTCCCAAGGAATCCATCAACGGGTTAGGAAACAGGCATAGGTGCCTTAAGAAGCCACAAACTTTGTGGTACCATGAACCAGAATTCATCTTGACTATGGCAACTCCAAAGTAAAAATAAGAAAGGGTAATTTTACTTATTAAGAATAAAAGCACATGACCACATGAACTCTTACAAAGTCACACGACTGAGCACAAATCTTTGGTGTATAAACACATAGCTGGGTGTCAGCAGGGACTTAGAGAAAGTGAACCAGATAACAAAATATCTCATTTAGATTCTCAGGTCTTTTGTTTGTCACTTTTGTTACAAAATTTTCTTAAAAGATGTGTCCACATTATTATTTATATGCAGATATTCATACATTATGATAAACATTTTCTAATTAAGTAGTTGAACTATTAAAATGACAATAATATTTTACTCACCAGACTCCAATGAAAACAGTTGCAAGCATAGATGTCAAGAAGCTTATATCTCCATGAAAATACTCTAGCTTCAGCAGCAAGAGTGTCAGTGACAACTGTCCTTCTCAGGTCAATTTCCTATAACAAAAGCAGTTTGTAGGGGGTATTTATTTCTTATCATCTTCAATACTATTTTAAATTCAAAATTAATACTCCCTCAGTGCTACCAAAAATTCCCTGTAGGATTAAGTCAATCTGCTTGGCATTGTTTATTACTCAGCTAATTATTACAAGCAAGCCTATTATAGCTGGACTTATATAGGCTTGCTAGCTTTCTAAACCCAAATATTAAAGGTCAGCTATAAATAAAAGTATTTACTCCACTGACATTCTTTAGATATTTTGGATGAAATTTACTCACCATCTGTATTATATGGTAACACATAGAAAAAATATTTTATAAATACATATATTTTAGTTTGAATATTAATTAGCCTTTTTGGAAATTATCAAATGTTCCCATAATGTTTTTATTTTAAACAAGAATTTACTTTCTAAAAAAGAAAACAATCTTTTTTCATTTTACATACCAACTCCAGTTCCCACTCCTTCCCCTCTTACCCTTCCATCCACCTAACCACTCACACTCTACCCCCATCCACTCCTCAGAGTGGGTAAGGCATATTGCTTTGGGGAAGGCCCAAGCCCTCCCTACTATATCTAGGCTGAGCAAGGTATCCATCCAAAGAGAATGAGTTTCAAAAAAGCCACTAAAAGCTGTAGGGTTAAATCCTGGTGTCACTACCAGTGACCCCACAGTCTGTCCGAGCCATACACCTGTCACCCACATTCAGAGGGAAGGGTTTGAATTTATGCTGTTTTCTTCCCAATCCTGCTGGAGCTGGTAAGCTCCCATTAGCTCAGGTAAACTGTTTCAGTGTATCCATCATGGTCTTGACCTCTTTGCTCATATTTTCATGCCTCTAACTCTTCATCTGGATTTTGGGAGCTCAGTCTAGTGCTCCAATGTGGGTCTCTGCCTCTGTTTCCATCAGTTGCTGGATGAAGGTTCTATGGTGATATTTAAGATATTCATCAGACTGACTACAGGGCAAGGCCAGTTCGGGCACCCTCTCTTCTGTTGCTTAGGGTCTTATCTGAGGTCCTTGTGGATTCTTGGGAATTTCTCTAGAGCCAGGTTTCCTGCCAGCCCCATAATGACTCTTTCAATCAAAATATCTTTCCTTGCTCTCATCTCTGTCCTCCTTCCATCTCGACTATACTGTTCCCTCAAGTTCTCCTCCCTGCTCCCCTAGTAATTTAGATTCAATCAATGATAAAATAGATTGCTTTTCATTACTTTCCCACTGAGAATAAATTTTATTGAACTATATTATGTTTCCAATATGAATGCATTTCTCACATACAAAATCAACAAATTTTAATGTGACTCACTGTAATCAAATATTAGAAAAATGCTTAAAGCAATGAAAATACATAAAACATAAAGAAAACAATTTCTTCAGTCACACTGATTGTTGGTCAAGGCTGATAGCATTTTCATGCATATATCTCCCTTCTTCTACCTATCCATGTTTTTCTTTTTGTGTATAAAGTATTTATATTTATACTTAAAAACAAAATGATGTTAAGGTACAAGTATTTTCTTAATAAAGAGGTAAGGAGAGTAGGGAGGAGCATCTAATAGGGTTTGGAGGAAGGGAAAGAAAAAATGTAATTAAATCATACTCTCAAAAAATGTTCTATAACTACCCCTAATCTTAAAGTTCATAAACCTGAAAAATATTCCATCTAAATATGTTTGGATCTTACAATAGTGCCACAAGTCTATGGATATATTATGATTATTTACATTAATTATGTAAAAGCAACACATGTTGCTTTATTATGAAGGCCCCAAATAATAAACACATTATATTTATATGTATGCACATGAAAATATATCTATACCTACATGAACATAGTATCATATTTCCCTGACTCACAAGTATTTGGAAAAATGTAATAGTTTATAGATAGTTATAAGTTACCTTCAATTTTACTGAAAATTGAAAAATATGGTTGTGATTGTTTATGAGGAAAAAATGATGTCTTTATGCACACATGCTGTACCTCATGGTTATCCATTGTCACCATTTTGTGAAGATGTCACCATCACCAGATGTCTTCTTATCCAACTGAAAACTTCCCTTAACAACCATTCCTCAATCTGCCAACTCTCCAGGCTCTGGTAACTGCATGTCTAGTCTTCTAAGTGTCTCACTGTTTTAGATTCTGCATTTAAGTAAGATGAAGAAGTACTGGGCCTTCCAGTCCTACATAATTCCTTTTGGCATATCTTTCAGGCTCATTCATGATTTTTAGAATTACAGTATTTCCGTCATTTGATTAGTAATCTGTTCACCTCATTTAGCTTGTCAATCTGTCCATTAGTGGTCATGCAGGGTACTTCAATACTTTGGGCACTGCAAAAGATGCTGCAGTGGACATGACAGTGAAGACATTTCTTCAGAGTATTGATACAGTAGATGTACTTGGTTTTCAAGGTGGTTCCATACTATTTGGAACATACAGACTTGGAGATTTTTGCCTCTAAGATGTTGATCAAATGAAAATTCTTAAACTTAATTTCCTTACTTGCAAAGTAAAGTTACTAACATGTACCTACAATGTTTTCAGAGAGTCAAATGGGAGGATGAGAGGGAAGCTCTTGTCATTGGTGACAAGATGGTAAAAATACATGTAATGATGACTTGAAGTGTATTGGTGGTTGTTTTACTTATTCATAAATGAAACTGCCCATCTCTTTTACAAGTAAATAGAGTTGCAGAGGGCAAAAATGAGATATGTGCTGTTAGGTAGAAATTTAACTCTATACACACAAAAAAAAAACTTTTACACATAGTTCGTTCCGTATTTAACTTGACATGGAGAACAGAAAGATATTTAGGTAGAGTAAATGAAGAAAAAATACCAGCAGGTGTAGTCCATTTTAGAAACAGCTCTGTCATTTTTAATGATAATTATAACATTTCACAGCTGAGTGCATCAGACTGCAATGTTAGGCCATAGACATTTCCTTCCTAACTATAATACAACTTTGAAGTCCAACTAGGTTAACACTATGTCATCTTCTCCAGTGTTCACAACTCAATTTTTACAAGATTGCATTTGAGTATTTCTTTTTCAATAGTCTCTTTTTATCATGAAGAGTACCTTAGTGATGTTCCTATTGCTGTAACAAAATTGCCTCAAACCATCAATTTCAGAGAGAAAGTATAGTCTGAATTTCTTAGAATCACCAACTCCCAAATAATGACATAGAGATTTCTAATTAAGCATGAAAGTTTGGCCTTAGCTTAGGCTAGTTTCCAACTAGCTCTTATAACTTAAATTAACCAGTTATGTTAATCTGTGTTCTACCACATGTCTGACTTCCTCTGCATCTTGCTGGTGAATCCTCACCTCAGAATCTTCCCTCAAGTTCCTCTCTCTCCCCAGAAGTCCTGCCTATTCTCTCCTGCCTACCTATTGACTGCTCAGTTCTTTATTAAAACAATTAAAGGATGCCTTAGGCTACTGTGGTAAAAACAGAGACATATCTTCACAGTGTATAAAATGATTATCTGACAAGAAAGCATAGTTTGGGGTTCATAGTTCCATGGTAATACAGTCCTTTATGACCAGAAGATCAAAGTAGCATGAGATTGAAATAATAGATCATTGCACCCTTAATCAAAAAACAGCAATAACAGAGAATAGGGCCATGCTAGAAAGACTAAAAAGCCTACTGCCAGTAACCAACTTCTCCCAGCAAAACCTGCACATCCTAAAAGTTTCATGACCTTTCCAAATAGCAACAGCTGGGACCAAGGATTCAAACACAGGATTCCCGCAGTGAATATTTTCCATCAAATTAAAACATTCTAGCCAAGAACCCCATATATTCATGGTCCACTTGATGGCAAGATCATTCAGTATAAGTTTAATGCTCCCATTGTCTTTGTTTTTCTTCACAATGTTTTTTTTTTAATTATTAGGCAAGTTCACATATGAATCCTCAGTACCCTCACTTTCCATCACTTCCAGGTCTGCCTTTCCCACACTTGAGACCCTTCCCCCAAATGAAAAAAAGAAAAAGATTTTTTTAAGTCCTATTTGAAGCATAGTCAATTCCTAGTGCTCAGTCCCTTAAAGAACAGAGTCCTTCCTCACCAGACCCCTGAGAGAAGCCATCAGTTGTAGAGGGATATACTTCACAAGCATCCTTTTTACAATCTTTAAGAGTTTTCTTTGATGACTTTCTGTCTAGGCTATTACTTTTTTGGAGACTGAGGGTAGCGACTGTCACAAAAGCCTTCTATGGCCTTCATTCTCAACTGTTAGTCTGAAGTCATCAACATCACTGCAAAGGTAGCTTCCTTCACCTTTACAATCAATCGGCAGCAGCATGGATCATGCATAGATTACACATGGTTTCTAGTGACAAAGTGGACCCCGGACATCCACATATTCTTTGGCATCAGCAAGTGTCCCCGACCTCAGCATAGTCTTCAAAGGCAAAAGAGAGCACAAATATCAACATAGTCTGTTGCCGCTGCACAGACCAGGGACAGTATCACAGCCCTTAGTGGCAGCTCTACCCATGGACATCAACATGGATTCAGGTTGCAGCCCAGACAATGGACATCAACATGGCCTTAGGTGGTAACACAGACCACAGACATCAACAGGGACCCTGGCTGCAGTAGGACTACAGACCCAGGCATGGCAAGGCCCTCAGTGGCAGCATGGTACATGGACATCAATATGGCCTCAGGTGGCTTCACGGACCACTGATATCAGCGTGGTTCCTGGCAGACACCTAGTCCATAGACATCAAGTTAACCTCAGGTTGAAACCCAGACCAAATATACTTGTATGGCCCTGGGTAATAACTCAGGACAAAGACATACGCATGGCTCCTGGTTGCTGTACGGCCATGGACATCCGCCTTAATCTTTAGCTTTGGAACAGTTTGGAGCAGCGGCTCACAGATACCAAAGTGGTCTCCAGGTTCAGCACAGCCCATAGAAGTCCTTTAAGGAGGTCCAATACAAATATAAACTTAGAACCAGAGCGGTCTCGCAGCTCTATAGTGTGTTGGGGGATGAGTCAGACCACTAGCTCCATTGGCTGCACACACCCCTGTTAGCCACACACACGAAGAACACATTCACAGTCAACTGCAACCCTCCCTCTCACCCATCACTGCCATCAAGTCTCCAGTTCCTCCTTTCTCCAGTGCTCACCCACAGCCCCCATTCCTCGAACATTCCTACCTCTTGCTCTCACACTCTTTTGTCATCCTAGCATCAGAAACTGCAGTGTGTCACACAGAATTTCTTTTTTTTTTGTCCAGACAGCTTTACATGTAAATATCCTTGGTGATTAGTCACTAGTGTGGCTCGAGGTTTATGGTTTCTGACAAACCATGAATGCTGAACCATTGCTGAGACTTATCTCAGATAACCTTCTGTTGCCGAGAATCATGGTGATATTGTGACTCGGCAAGGCATCTAGAGGCAGTTTCCATGGGAGCCTCAGGCTACCGCACACCTCCTCACCCTCTATGTTGGCTGCCTTGTGGCTTGCCAGGCTTGACTTTCGTGTTTCTAAGCAGAGCTCTCTGTCTCCCAGAAGGGCAGGCAGCTTAGTCTGTAGCCACAGTGGCTCCATACTGGGAGATGACCAGTGGGTCCCTGACCAGCCCTGTATTTGCTTTGGAGGATTGAGACGGAGTACAGAATCTGAGACTAGATGGCAGCAGATTTGGTCAGCATAAGAACAGCCTGTCTCCTAGGACACCAGGAGGGAGTCTGTTATTTGGGACACCACCTGCACAGACCTGTCTTAACCCCCAATGTTTAAACTAGTCCTAGAAGTGCTCAAAAGTCCAAAGTCTCACGGGAGTGTCTTAACTAATGATGGACTCAAGGTGGCTTCTTTTACTTTCATTTTAAAATGTGTTTCTTTAAATCAATTTTATTCATTTTACATACCTATCCCAGTCCCACTCCCTCCCCTCCTTCTGCTCCTTCCACCTTCCTCCCACCACACCCCCATCCACTCCTCAGAGAAAGTAAGATTTCCCATGGGGTGTCAACAAAGTCTGACACATTTAAGACAGAACCAATCCCTCCTCTCTATATTTAGGCCAAGCAAGGTGTCCTTCCAAAACGAATGGGCTCCAAAAACCAATTCGAGCACTGGGGATAAATCCTGGTCCCGTGGCCAGTGGCTGCAAAGACTGCTTCAACCACACATCTGTCACCCACATTCAGAGGACCTAGTTTGGCCCTATGCAGGTTCCATTGCTGTCAGTCCAGAGTCAGTGAGCTTACACTGAGTTCCGGTAAATTGTTTATATGGGTAATCCCCATCATGGTCTTGACCCCTTTGCTCACATTATCACTCTTCCCTCTCTTGGACTGGTCTCTGGAAGCTCAGTTCAGTGCTTAGATGTGGATCTCTGCATCTGCTTCCATCAGTTGCTGTATGAAGGTTCCATGAAGATAATTAATATAGTCGTCAATCTGACTACAGGGGAAGACCAAGTTAGACACATTCTCCACTATTTCTTAGGGTCCTCGTTGAGGTCTTCCTTGTGGATTACTGGGAATTTCCCTGATGCCAGATTTCACGCTAGCCCCATAATGGCTCCCACAATCAAGATATCACTTTCTTGTTCTCCCTTTTTGTCCTTTCCCCAACTAAACCACCCGACTCCCTCATATTCTCCTTTTCCTTCGCCTTCTCTCCTAATATTCCCCACCTGCCCTTCCTTCTCCCCACACACACTCCCAATTTTCTTAGAAGATTCTATCTTGTTCCTGATTTTAGTGTAATCACTTTGAGTTTCTCTACATTTAATTTGACATTGGCTGTAAGTTCGCTGTCTATTGCATTTATCATGTTTAGATATGTTCCTTGTATAAATATCTCCAAGATCTTTATTATGAAGCAGTGTTGGATTTTGTTGAATTTTTTTAGCATCTAATGAGCTGATAATATCACTTTTTCTTTCAGTTTGTTTATATGGAGTATTACACTGATGGATTTTTGTATGGTGAGCTCTCCCTGCATCTCCGGGATGAAAACTACTTGATCATAGTGGCTGACTTTTCTGATGTGTTCTTGGACTTGATTTGCCAGTATTTTATTGAGTATGTTTGCATCAGTGTTCATAAGGGAGATTGGTCTGTAATTCTCTCTTAAATGAGTATTTGTGTGGTTTGAGTATCAGGGTAACTGTAGCCTCATAAAAAGAGTTTGTCAGCCTTAATTCTGTTTTTACTGTTTGTAACAATTTGAGGAATGTAGGTATTAGCTTTTCTTTGAAGTTCTTGTAGAACTCTGCACTGAAACCATCTGGCCTTGAGTGTTTTGTTGTTGTTGTTGTTACTGATTTTGCCTGGGTTTTTTGGGGGAGACTTTTAAAGACTTCTTCTATTTCCTGAGTGGCTATAGATATATTTAAATTGTTTATCTGATAGAAGTTCAATTTTGGCATTTGGTACCTATCCAGAAATTGCCCATTTCTTTTACATTTTTCAATTTATTAGAGTAGAGGTTTTTGAAGTACAACCTAATGATTCTTTGGATTTCCTCAGCGTCTCTTGTTATGTCTCCCTTTTTATTTCTGATTTTGCTAATTTAAATATTCTTTCTCTGCCTTTTGTTAGTTTGGAATTTGTATAAGAGTTTGCCTATCTTGTTAATTTTCTCAAAGAACCAGTTCTTTGTTTTATCGATTTTTTTGTATTTTTCTTTGCTCCTATTTTATAGATTTCAGCCTTCAATTTGATTATTTCCTGTCATGTATTCTTTCTGTGTGAGTCTACTTACAAGTATGCTGTTAAGTTGCTAAAGTGAGGTGTTTTTTTTTCCATTTTATTTATTTAGGCTCTTAGTGCTATGAACTTTTCTCTAAGCACTGCTTTTACACTGCTCCATAGTTTGGAAATGTAGTGCATTTGTTTTTGTTAAATTCGAGGAAGACTTTAAATTGTTTCTTTATTTCTTCCTTGACCCAGGGTGATTTAGCTGAGCATTGTCTAGTAGACTTTCTGCAGTTAGTGTTGTTGTATTCTAACTTTAAGTCATGGTGATCTGAATAAGATGCAGGGGGTTACTCCAATTTTTTGTACCTTTGAGGTAAGTTTTAGAGAAGGTTCCATGAGTTACTGAGAAAAAGGTTTTGTGTGTGTGTATGTGTGTGTGTGTGTGTGTGTGCATGTGTGTTTAGGGGTAATGTTCTGTAGATATCTGTTAAGTCCACTTGAGCTATGACATCTGTGAGTTCTCTTATTTCTCTGTTAAGTTTCCTTCTGGCAGATCTAGCCATTGCTAAGCGTAGGGTGTTGAAGTCGCTCACTATTATGGTGTTTGATGTGAGATTTAAGCTTTAGTAATGTTTCTTTTATATATGTGGGTGCTCTTGTATTTAGGGCATAGATGTTCAGAGCTGAGATTTAATCTTGATGGGTTTTTGTGATGAAAATGAAATGTCCTTTTCCATCTCTTTTGATTGATTTCAGTTTGACATGTATTCAGTATTAGGATTGCTATACCCACTTGTTTCATAGGTCCATTTGAATCTTTTCTCAACACTTTACTTTGAAATAATATCTGTCTTTGAAGTTGAGGTATATTTTCTGTGTGCACCAGAAGAATGGATCCTGCTTTTGTATCCATTCTGTTAACCTGTGTTTTTTCATCAGTGAATTGAATCCATTGACATTAAGAGACATTAATGACCAGTTATTTTTGGTGTTAGTGTTTGTGTTTTACCTTTCTTTGGGGTTTGCTGGTGTGAGGTGTGAAGTTATCTGTTGCCTGTGTATGCATGGGTGCAACTAAATTCTCTGGGTTGGAATTTTCCTTCTACATGTTACTTGGTCTGTTTTCTTTGCAGCTCTTAATATTCTTTCTTTATTCTGTATGTTTAGTGTTTTGATTCTTATATGGCAAAAGGACTTTTTCTATCCCAGTCTAAATGCTGTTCTGTAAGCTTCCTGTACCTTCACAGGGATAGATATCCTTCTTAAGGTTGGGAGAGTTTTTTTCTATTATTTTGGTAAATATATTATCTATGCCTTTGGTTTTGAGTTCTTCTCCTTCTTCTATACCTGTTATTCTTAGGTTTGCCCTTTTTATGGTGTCCAAGATTTCCTGGATATTTTGTGTTAAGGATTTGACATATTTAAAATTTTTATTTGACTGATGAATTTATTTCCTCTACCAAATCTTCAACTCCTAAGATTCTCTCTTTATCTCTTGTAATCTGTTGGTTATGTTTGCATCTGTAGTTCTTGTTTGTTTACCAAGATTGTCCATTTCCAGAATATCCTCATATTGTGTTGTCTTTATTGACTCTATTTCAATTTTCAAGTCTTGAACTGTTTTAACTCTTTGCTTTGCCCAATTTATTGTTTGTTGTTGTTGCTTTGGCTTTCTTTAATAGATTCAATGATTTTTCCAATTTTTTGTATGTCTCTTTTCCTCTATTTCCTTAAGGGTATTTTTCATTTCCTCCTTAAATTTCTGTATCATCTTCAGAAAGGTATATTTAAGGTTGTTTTATTCTGCTTTTCTGGGTTAGGAAGTTCAGGTCTACCTTTTGTAGAACCAGTAGGTTCAGGTATTACCATATTTCTCTTTAGGTTGTTGAATGTATTCTTACATTAACTTCTTTTTTATATTTTTTTAATTTTCAATCATTTATTTGGAGATGGCTGACGACTACAATTAACAAATGCAAAGATCAATGAAAATGTTCAGAACAACCCATTGCACCTCACATTTGACATTTGCTCTGATATTTAAAGGTAGTATTAACAATTATAAAATTGTTCACATTTATTTCACATAACTCTTATTGGTTTTGTTTGTTTGGTTGATTTTGTTTTTTTTCAGACAGGGTTTCACTATATAGACGTGGCTGTCCCAGAACTCACTCTGTAGATCAGGCAGAGCTCAAACTCAGAGATCCACCTGCCTCTGCCTCCCTAGCGCTAGGATTAAAGTGCGGGCAACCACAGCTGACATTAAGGTAATTATTTTTAATTGGCCATTGTTTGATTTCTCTTCTAGGTGTTCTGCAGTTGAAAGGACAGTTTTTTTTTTAATGAGGTAATGCCTTCTGTCCAGCCTCTTTCTTAGAAGTGAGTGTACTTAAGACTACAGTTCTTACACAAGACATCTTTCCTGTGTGCATTGAAGAGATTTCAGAACATAAGAGAGAAAATGAAAACAATACTTACATGTGTTTTCACTCACAGAACATTAATGTTCATGATCAGTTATTTAAAGGGTAGTCTTCTTGCTATAGGGTAATGGAAGAAATTTGCAGGAAGGTCTGGAATAGTTTTAAAGATTTGCATGTTTTTATTTTGTGTGTAGTGTAATGGTAAAAATAAAAATGCTACCAGATCCCTGGCAGGTGCAGAGGCAGAAACGCTGCAGGTTCCCAAGCGGTGGCACGCAGTGGCCCATGAGGTGGCAGGCAGGGGGCAGTGGGTCCCGAGAGCACCCAGTCCCAGGCAGTTCTCCGAGTGACTGCAGCAGGCCACTAGGAGAGACAGACACATGGGCACACCACAAGACCACACCAGACCACACCGTAGGTCTCCCAAGTTGGCTCGTCCCGGGCAAGGAACTACGCAGTGCGCAGGCAAGAGACAGATGAATAGGCACACCATGCAGAGTAAGGTCGATTGTGACTAGGAAAAATCATCTACCTCTGCCATGCAGTGGCCCAGAGTAATCATTCCCATTCCAAAGAGAAGAGAAGAAGCATAAAGGAAGCACTGACCAAAGCAAGACCAATATCCAGCAGGGCCAACACCAATCCTGCAGCTCCATGTCCAGCCCATAAAACTTGAAAAGGAATCACCTCAACTACAAAGGGCTTGGAGGGCTCGTCTATACAACTCTGCAGTCTGTGGCATATAGCCACTGCGCTGAGCCAACTCAATTCCATGTGTGCAGCTGTCCTCAGCAGATGTCCCATGGTTCTTCACTTCTAACTCTCTACGGTATCCATTGCTTTGTCTTTGCATCTTCAGAGTACTCTCAGAACCTCCTTGAATGATTTCTGACCCTGTCACAAGTCTGGATAGATATGCTTACCCTGACTCCTTCTCAATCTTGGAACATTCATTCCATCAAAGGTGGTACCACAGGGATGATGCAGGCAAGTCCTGCAGCCAGCATTAGAGGTCTTCTTTACCCTTGCACTACAATTTTATTAGCTTCTTAGATTCTGAGGACACAGTCTGCTAGGCTTCTGCTTTCTAGGATCAAAAACCAATTTCTGCACTATAAGCATGGGGTCTCTGATTTCAAACATATTTAAACAAGATGGAGACATTGGTGGGTTTTTCTTTCCTCAAGGCACCTTGCTTAGTGTCCCAGTGCAGAGGATCAGGCTTCACTTTAATTCTTTAATAAAACTAATACCTTCATCAAATGCAGATGCTGCATACATATGCCTTCTTGTTGAAAAGTTAATTACTAGTTGCATACTCCTTACCATAGTCACATTTTCTTACCCAGAATCTCTCTCTCTCTCTCTCTCTCTCTCTCTCCCCTATTTATCTGAATAAAAATAATGATATATAACTGCAGCACAATAATTTTATCCTAACTTAAAAGTTTTACTATGGAATAGCTTAGGCCAGTACTTTGCGATTCAGTCTAAATCTACTTTTTAGAGGCACCATGAGATTCTTTGCCACAGTATACCCAGAGAGACCTCTATGTTACCCTTACTCAACTCTGTAACATCATGAGACAGACTTAAAAATCCAGTATCCTTTCTCTATCTCCTGACATCCCAAACTCCAATTAGAGTGGTCTATTAAGTTCTGCCTGTAGCAACTGTGGGCTTGTTTTACCCAAAGTTTCAAACTCATCCATGCTCCTGCTCCAAAGGACTTGCAAAGGCCTAAGAACCACAAGGTGAAGACACTCACAGCAACCACACTGACATGTGCCAGTGTTCTGTCTGCACCACTTTATGTAAAAGGTAAAGCATGGATTAAGGTTGGCAGTTCCTGGAGACTACTGTTCCCATGACTGAGACTAAAGTAGTGGCCACATTGTGTACACCCTCAGGAAGCAGAAATAGGACAGAGATGGGGCAATAGGGATTTCTGGCCTGCTTGTGCTGATGCACATCCTTTAGGAGGCTGCACCTCCTAAAAATTCCATAGTCTTCCCAAACAGACAGACCAGATGGGAACTAAGTGTTCAACGTGAGAGCCTCTGGGGCCTTTTCACATTCAAGGGCACTGTTGTTCCTTTTCCATTCAAAAGTCTCTTTAAATATTATAGTCATGTTTTCATGTATTCTACATGGTGGTTTTTGCATCTTCCAAGGTTCATCCTGTTTCACTCTTTCTTATATTGTTTCAACACCCAGAAAAATTATAAACTGTCACGACAAGAATATTCCCGAATGACACCATTGACTTCATGTGGCAAAAGGCATGAATCACAGTTCACCTGCTCATGAGATGCATTTGGAGATTTTTGCTAGAAGATACACCCAGATCTCTGACTCTGAGCCACAGAAATATGTGAAAACAAAAGAAAGACATAGGCAGCAAAGACAGACACTTTGTAAGAATTTAAAACTGCCTTCTTATGTTCTATGAAAAAAATGTTTATTGTGATTTTTAGTACTTTAAGAAATTTCATGCATGTAAAATAAATATTTTTGTGTATCAGATACCTTGTATATAATAAGAAATACTATATTTAATTGTTTGGGTATTATTCTTCCTTGTCATATGAAAAATACATATTATTTACTTTTGTACTGGTAATACAACCACAGATTATTTAAAAGAACTTTGCTCAAGTAATGATTAGGAAGGGAATAGTATGTATTAAACCAATCATTTATGTACCTGAATTGCTTTTTGATAAAAATGAACTCAAAGAATTATAATAAATATATTAAACAAAAATTTATTAATTTAGTAAATAATTAATTTAATAAAGGAACATTCACAGAGAGGTTGAATTTCAAAAAAAGACAGGGATTAGATATTAAAGTCATCATTAACTATTTTATAATAATGTGACTAAGAAATACATTCAGTTTCACCTTTTATTCCTTTAAGGAGAAATATGTAAATTTTCTATTGTGTGAAAAGCACAGGATCAAATTTTATGTTTCATTGCTAAAGAGAGGATAGGTGATGCAAAAAATTGAAATAATAAGCAAACGATGATCATTTTATAACTCTTTTCAATGCACCTAAAACTTCCTTGTTTCTTAAACTGTAAATAAAGGGGTTTAGCAGAGGAATCAAAACTGTGTAAAACAGTGAATACATTTTATCCTGGGTTTTACCTGGTCCAGACCCAGGACTGACATACATGAAGAGGAGAGTGCCATAGAACAAAGAGACAGACAGCAGGTGGGCACTGCAGGTGAAGAAGGCTTTCTTTCTGCCCTTCTTAGACTTTATGTTCAGGACAGCAAAGAGGACACGGGCATAAGAGACTACAATGGTCACAGAGGTGCTGATTTGTATGGAAGATGCAATAATAAAAGTCACCAATGCATTAAGTGATGGATCAGTGCAAGAGATTGTATACAGTGGTAAGATTTCACAGTAGAAATGATCAATAATATTAGACCTACANGCAATAATAAAAGTCACCAATGCATTAAGTGATGGATCAGTGCAAGAGATTGTATACAGTGGTAAGATTTCACAGTAGAAATGATCAATAATATTAGACCTACAAAATGTTAATCTGGATAATAGTCCTATAAGAACTGCAGGATTTAAGAAACCAATTATGTATGACATACTGATTAACACAGTGCATAGTCTTTTGGACATCACAACTGTATAGTGCAGAGGATTGCATATGGCTACATAACGGTCATAGGCCATTGCAACCAATAGGAAAATTTCTGTGGTTGCACTGAAACAAAAAAAGTAATATTGGGCAGAACACTCACCCAGGGATATCATGTCATTCTTATTTAAAAACTTCATAAGCATCTTTGGAGTCACAGAGGACGAAGTACAGGAATCAGTAAAGGCTAAATTTCCAAGGAAAAGGTACATAGGAGTGTGAAGATGGGTATCCTTCCAGATGAGAAAGATTAAGCCAAGATTGCCCACCATGGTGATGACATAGATGAAGAAGAACACCAGGAACAGGGGGACTTGCAGCTCTGGACGGTCTGTTATTCCTCTGAGAACAAACTCAGTCAAGTGGGTCCAGTTTCCTTCCATCACACCCGCTCAGGTTGCTGACTGCAACAGAAGATGAAACAAAGAAAACATGGCCATGATTTAATAAAAATATGATCATATTATAGTCTACTTTAGTACAGACCAAACACTCCTTGGTAAATAAGAACAAGAGTACTGTTTCTGCTTTTTTCGGAAGCATTTTCTAAACAATTTTTATGTATATTTTATAACATATATTATCTGAGAAGTAATTATCTGAAAGTAACTGAGAAGGCCACAGACATCAATTTACCTGGAATTAAAAATAGCGACTTAAGTAACTATAAATCAATTAATTTTAGACTTTGTTAATTCAAATAAACTTGTAATATATAGCTTTAATACAAAATTTACATTGAGGAAAATGCAAAATGCAATTAATACTAAAATATTTTAGAAACAATCTGAAGTTGAAAAGTCACACTGTATGAAGTATTACTTGATTCTCGTTTTTAATGGGTTTTTAAATTGCTGACACTCTCCAGGTTGCTCTCCATCCTCTGATGTTTCCTTTTGCCTTCTTAAATGGCCTCATCCTACTTTCTTTTCATATATATATANTATATATCTTCAAAATTTCTTATATGGAAGTAAAATGGAATTAAATATGTTTGTGTTTGATAGAGATATATTTGTGTTTTATTCTAAGTAGTTATATTCTAAGACATGAATATGTCAGGTAATAAGATTATAACTGAAAATATTCTACTTCTTCTATCCTTTTCATATATACTAATTTTGATATATTAAAAACAATCACGAATACTCTTACCTTTTCATTTGTTTTTTAACAATATACATGTGAATAAACATTCATTTTTATATGACTAAAGACATCAGAATTAAAATACTACGATTTTTATTTCTGACAATGAGCATGTAACGCTGTTATTCTATAATGTTACAAGTACTTTATTTTAAGATAAAACACATAAACATAGATCTATACACATCTTTTTATATATTAATAATAGCTAAGAAATATGGTTTTTGCCTATAGTGCCTATCTAAAAATTGAGAATGTTTTTAATATTTCATTTGTAAATGGATTTAAAGCAATTTTAACAATGTCGCTGTGTTTCCTGAGTCTTTAATTTCCTTAAGAGAGATTTTGAAAGCAAAGGTACTGTTTAACACCACAGAACATACCACTGTAGAGTGAATGGCCAGTGTCTCCAATATCTGAATTCAGGCTATGTAAGAAATATTGCAGTTATATAAACAATCCAGTAGGGAAAACATGAAATTACCTAATTTATAATGACCACAGAAATAACATGCAAGGCAGAAAAGTTCACAAAACCACAAGTACTCATGAGTGTAATCAGTCAGGACAATGCTGTCAGATCCTAGAATATAGTAGGTGGAGCATTTGAGATGGGACCACATTACTATGTCTCTGTAAAGATAATATGTACAATTCTGGGCATAAGGTGGTTTTTGTGTTTACATCATTGTATTGTTGATCTGAAATTGGAGCTTATCATTAGAAATATCAGGTTTCAGGTTATAAAACTTCAATGAATAGAATGCAGTATTAAGACAAGTCCAGCCCAGTGGGTTTCCTACCAACATAATCTTTAATTTTTTAAATTGTAATAGTCAAATAAAATTAGCTAACAGCTACATACCAGAGTATGCAATCTGAATAGACTATTTTCTCCAATAATCTGCCTTATTTTTCAAAAGAATGGAAAAAGATCTTTTTTAAAAAAATAGGCAAGCAATAATCTGTAGGCAATAAGAATATGTAGAACTAAAATATTGTACAGAAATTTGCACAAGGGACATTTAGTTAGTTGTCCCAACTGAACACAAAACCTATTCTATGGAATTCATTTATCACCATATTTACTGGAAATATGAAGGAGAAAATTTGCATGGAATTATAATGAATGCTGAAAAACAATAGTATAGAAGCATGTGTATTTATGAAATGTATTGAGTATTCCACCAGCAAATCTCAAAATATATAAGATGACCTGTGTTTTATGTTTTCCAAGAATTTAACATTAAAGAGATACTGTTGCAGTGGAAGACCCTTCCTTTCTTCATGTTCCCAGTATTTCCAAGGAATCCAATAACCAGGTGAGGAAGAAGACATAGAGGACATAAGAAGCCACATAGTCTTATAACTACAGGAAACAAAATTCATCTTGACTATGGCAATTTTCAAAGTAGAAAGGGTAATTTTACTTATTAAGAATGAAATCAGAATAGTTAACCATAGGGAATCTTACAAAGTCGCATGATTGAGCACAAATCTTTGGTGGATAAATCCATAGCAGTATGTCAGCAGTGTTTCATAGAAAGTTAACAATGTAACAGAATATTTCATTTAGCCTTTTAGGACTGTTGTATGTGACATTTGTTAGAAACTTTCCTTAAAAAATATTTCCACATGAAAATTTTTATGCACATATTCACACATGATGATAAATGTTTTTCAATTAAGGGGCTGGACCATTAAAGATGAAAATAAAATTAATTTTCTCACCAAATTCTTATGAAAATAGCTACAGGCATAATGCTATGAAGCGTTTTTCTCCATGAAGATACTCAGGCTCCAGCAACCAGAGTGTCAGTAACAATTGTTCTTCTCAGGTTAATTTTCTCTAACAAAAGCAAACTCTAAAGGATATTTATTTCTTACCAACTTCAATACTATTTTTAAATCTAATAGTAAAACTCCCTGAATGCTATGAACTCCCTATAGAATAAAATCAATCTGCTGGGCATTGTTTATTACTCAGATAATTATTACTAGCAAACCTATTATAGTTGGTCTTACATAGGCTTTCTAGCTTACTAAAATCCAAATGATAAAGGTTAGTTATAAATTAGTTTATTAGATCTCCTGACATTCCTTTGATATTCCAGATGCAATTGACTTACCATTTTTATAAATCTTTAATTAATAATAATATTATCCTTAAGAAAAGTTTTTATACGTATATACATAATATATTAATATAGATATTACTAACCATTATGACAATTTTCAATTGTTCTCCTAGAATTTACATGATAAAACATTTACTATTTCAGAATAAATAACTGTGGAATAGAATGTTTCACACCCTCACACCGCTAAGAATAAATTTTGTTTAAACATGATATTTTCAGTATGAATGCACTACTCACATATTTAATGTGGCTTACTGAAATCAAATATTAGAAAAACATTTAAAGCAATGAAATACATAAGACATTAAGAGAACAAATTGCTTCAAACACACTGATGACTAGTGAATGCTAATAGCATATTCATGCATTCAATCCCCTTATTCTACCCATACATATGTTTGTTTCATTTTGAATACATGGTATATGACAAAATCAAAATAATGTGAATATATGTTGTCAAGGTTTCTGTCCTGATCAGTTCCCACTGTTAAGTCCCAAAGAAATCACACAGGAGTCTACATTAGTTATAAACTAACTGATTGGCCCATTAGCTCAGGCTTCTTATTAACTTTTGTAACTTATGTTAGCCCATTATTCTTGTCTATGTTAGCCACATACCTTTTTCATTGAGGCAGTCACATCTTGCTTCTTCTGTGTCTGGGCCAGAACTGCAGAAGAAGCTTTCCTCTTCCAAGAATTCTCCTGTTGTCATTGACCCACCTCTAGTTCCTATCTGGTTGACTTGTTTATACTTCTTGCCTGGCTACTAGCCACTCTGTGTTTATTTAAAATATAATTGACAGAATAAAGACAATTGTCCCACACCAAATATTCATAGACTTTCTTTACAAATAAGTGATATATTTTCTAATCTCCTAACTTGAAATTTTATGGATTTATTTTTTTATAAATTTTTTATTGAGCTCTACATTTTTCTCTGCTCTCCCCACTGTCTCTTCCATCCCTTCAACACTCTCCCAAGGTCCTCATGCTCCCAATTTACATAGGAGATCTTGTCTCCTTCTATTTCCCACATAGATTACATCAATGTGTATATATATATGTGTGTGTGTGTGTGTGTGTGTGTGTCATTATTGTCTAGGTTCTCTGGGATTGTGATTTGTGAGATGGTTTTCTTTACTCTATGTTTAAAAACCACTCATGAGTGAGTACATATGATAATTGCCTTTCTGGGTCTCGGTTACCTCAATTAAAATGATGTTTTCTAGCTGCATCCATTTGCCTGCAAATTTCAAGATGTCATTATTTTTTTCTGCTGTGTAGTACTACATTGTGTAAATGTGCCACATTTTCCTTATCCATTCTTTGGTTGAGGGGTATTTATGTTGTTTCCAAACACTGATTATGACACACAATGCTCCCATGAACATAGCTGAGTACATGTCCTTGTGGCATGATTGTGCATCCTTTGGATATATACCCAAAAGCGGTATTGCTGGGTCTTGAGGAAGGGCATTTCCTAATTTTCTGAGAAATTGCAACACTGATATCCAAAAGGGCTGTACCAGCTTGCATTTCTATGAGCAATGCAGGAGTGTTCCCTTTATCCCACATCCTCTCCAGCAAAAGTTGTCATCAGTGTTTTTGATTTTGGCTGTTCTTACAGGTGTAAAATGGAATCTGAGAGTTGTTTTGAAATGCATTTCTCTGATGATTTAGGCTGTTGAACATTTCCTTAAGCATCTTTTAACCATTTTAGACTCCTCTTTGGAGAGATTTTGTTTTTGTTTTTTTTTAGGTCTGTACTCCATTTTTTATTGTGTTATTTGTTCTTTTGATGACCAATTTCTTGAGTTCTTCGTATATTTTGGAGATCAGACTTCTGTCTGATGTGGGGTTGGTGAAGATCTTTTCCCACTCTGTAGGTTGTTGCTTTGTTTTGATGACTGTACCCTTTGCTTTACAGAAGCTTTTCAGTTTCAGGAGGTCCCTTTTATTAATTTTTACTTTCAGTGTCTGTGCTACTGGGGTTATTTTTAGGAAGTGGTCTCCTGTGCCAATGCGTTCAAATGTACTTCCCACTTCCTCTTCTATGACGTTCAGTGTGGCTGGCTTTAGGTTGAGGTCTTTGATCCATTTGGACTTGAGTTTTGTGCATGGTGA
>LOEQ01005054.1:76414-88819 GCA_001685075.1 Bramus lutescens | reverse complement strand
AGCCCCTTTGGATGTCAGTGTGGTGATTTCTCAGAAAATTAGGAAACAACCTATAATTGTCAAGCTTGTAGTCATATTAGATTTTCTAGATAGAGATATATTTCAGTTATATAGATATTTTTCAAATCTTTCAGAGACCTTCAGAATATGGCTTTTAAATATTTTAAAAATTCAAGACTTTTCATGACAGTGAGACACATCTGCTCCTTTCAGTACCAATCTACTTCAAGAGGAAGATGGGCATAAAAGAGGTTCCTTATTGAGTATGTTAGATGAACTGGACAGGCAGGATTCATAGAGAAATGACTGCTGAACTTGCCTAAAGGTGAGACAGTCCTCCGGGGTTCCCGCTTCATAAAAGACTCTACTAGACATTCTGCAGGACACAGAAGAAAGTGACTGTTAAACTGCCAATATAGACCGAACTGTCTTTAAAATTTTTCTGCTTCATGGAAAAGTGTGCCAGATCCTATGGACCTGTAGGCTGAAGATGGATGTCCCAATGGTACAGAAGAACTCTGGGTGATTGTCTAGGTAGGGAGATGCTTCTGTCAATTCTACAGTTTTGCAAGTTGCTTATAATGCACTTCTTGTTTAATTAGGTAATATTATATCCTTCTGCAGTCTTTGATGGATTTGAAGAATTTATAATTATAGTTACAGTTTTCCTTAGCTAGGATAAAAGAAAAAATAGATATAAATATTGTAATTGTAATTCTTATTTGATACCTGTTCTGTTATATGTAAATTTACTATGTTAAAGTTAAAGCCTTCTTTTTTCTTTAAACAGAAAAGGAGAAATGGTGTGGGAGGTCTTTCTGTCTATGTGTTGCTTTTATAGGTAAATGAATAAAGAACTGCTTTGAGCCTATGGCAGGGAAGAAGAGGACTAGGCAAGAAAATCTAAACAGAATGCTGGGAGAAAGAAGGGTAGAGTCAGAGAGACACCATGGAGCTGCCACCAGAGATAGACATGCTGAAACTTTGCTGGTAGGCCACAACCTCATGATTATATACAGATTAATAGAAATGAGTTAAATTAAGATGTGAGAGTTAGCTGATAAAATGCAAGAGTGAATGGGCCAAGCAGTGTTTTTATTTAATTTTGTGTGGTTATTTTGGTTCTGGGCGGCCGGGAAGAACAAGCAGCATCCTCCTACATTAGTGTTTATTTTACATATTCATAAATAATGCTGCTGGTTTCTTTTGCAAGACTCCTTTTTGGGGGAATAAAATATGAGATATGTGCTATTTATTGGAAATTTAATTTAACTCTATACAAAATAACTTTCACTCCACCTTTAAGTTGACATGGAGAAAAAGGACAGACACTCATTTATGGGGTAAATGAAGGGAAAAACCAACCAGGCTACTCTGTTGTAAGGAGATTATTCTCATTTTTTAATGATAATTATAACATTTCTTAGCTGAATGCCTCAGACAGTAACATTAAGTTTCACATGTTTCCATCCTTACTCAATACCACTTTGAGATCTGATCAGCTAACACTATGGCATCTCCAGTGTTTACAAATTACCATTTACAACGTTACATCTAAGTAATTAATTTTCAAGAGTCACTCTTTTCAATGAAAGACCCTAAGTAACATTCCTGTTGCATAACAGAGTACCCTAAACCATAAAATTCAGAGAGAAGGCATAGTTTCGGGTTCATAGTCCCGTAATGATACAGTCATTTATGGCAGGAATGTCAATGCAAGAGTAATTTGAAGCAGACAGCACATTGCTCCTGGAATAAGAAAACAGAGAAACAACAGAGAGTAGGGCCAGGCTAGAAAGCCTCTTAAGCCTATTGCTAGTGAACAACTTCTTCCAGCAAAGTCTGCACATCCTAAAAGTTCCATGACCTTTCCAAATAACAACTGGACCAAACATTGAAATCAAGGACCTCAGGGTAAATATTTCCCATTCAAACGAAAGAATCCAGTCATGGTTGCATTTGCTAATGGTTCCCATTTCATGCATAAAAACTCAGTATAACTTTTAAAGCCTCATTGTCTTAATCAGTCCCAGTACCAGCCAAAATCAAAAGTTTCAAAGAAGATTCCCTAAATAATGGCAGACACAAAGTCGCCTCTAAATCGTGATACTTCCCCAGTAAATAAAATTTTTTTTAAGTTTTCTACTTCTATCATGCAGTGACACAGAGCAATCATTTCCATTCCAACAAAAAGAAAACAAACATAGAGGACACACTGAACCAAAGTAAGAACAGTATTCCGGAGGACTAACATCAAATGCTACAGCCCCATTCCAGTCCATGACATGAAAAGGAATCATCTCAGCAACAAAGGGCTTAATGGCCTCATCTCTGCAACTCCACTGCCTGTGGCACATACATCCACTGTGCTGTGCCAACTTGAACCGATGTGTACAGCTGTCCTCAGCAGATATCCCATGGTTCTTGCACCTCCTACTCACTGAGATCTCCACTGCTTTGCCTTCATAGCTTCCCACAAGTACTCTCAGAACCTCCTTGCATGGATTTTGAACCAGACACATGTTGTCTGGACAGTGATGCTTGCGATGAACTCCCTCAGTCTTGCAAAGATAATACCACAAGGGCGGTGTTGGCAAGTCCAGCAGCCAGCATTAGATGGATTTTGTACACCTGCACCACAATTATTTTAGCTTCTTATATTCTGAGGAAGCATTCTGCTAGTTAGGCGCTTACCAGGATCAAAAAAAAAATTATTTCTTCTTTGAGATTAGGCTCTCTGGTTTCATTCCTATTTGTACTTTCACTCATTGGATTCGTTGATGGGTGGGCACCTCCAAAAAATTACATAGCCTTCCCAAACAGTGACACCAGATAGAAAGTAAAATGCCAAATGTGAGAGACTCTGGGGCATTTTCACATTCACTATACAACAGTGTTTCTGTTTTTTCCTTCAAAAATCTGTGTAAATGGTATAGTAATGATTTTATATATTCTGTGTTGTGGTCTTTAAAACTAACACTGTTCAACTTGTTTTCCTTCTTCTTATATTATTTCAACACCCAGAAAAATTATAAAAAATCCTGGCAAGTATTGTTCCTAATGACAGTCATTTGGAGTTTTTAATTCAGTTGATGCAACCAGATGTCTGATGCAGAGCCAAAGAAATAAGTGAAATCAAAAGATAAGCAAAGCCATAAAAAAAGACAAATTTGTGAGAATTTAAAATTGACTTATATGTTCCATAAAAATGCTCATTTTCATTTTTAATACTTTGAGAACTTTAAGTGAATGTAACATGAATATTTATCTCTTCTAGATTACTCTTAAACTCAAGAAATAATCAAGTAAAATGTTTTGGTAATATTCTTTGTCACAAATAAGATTTACTTATGTACTGGTAATATATATTACAGATAGCTCAATGATTTGAATGTACATTCCTCAAGAATCATTTAAAAGTGGAAAATATGTTTTAAACAAATCAATTGCAAAGCCTATGTGTGCTATCACTTTAAAAATAAATTCAAAATATTTAATATAATATTTATCAGTTTTTATTGACAACTTTTTAACAGAGCTTGTCAATCTAAAGAAGAAATTGTTGTAATAGTTTTTACGATGAGTATGACTTTCAAAATCACAAATAACAAGTATTAACTTTTAGTCCTTCTTACTTATTTTACAATCGTATTACTAAGACATCCTTTAACAGTCTATATTTTATATTTTATGTAATAATATGTAATATTTCAATCATGTAACACAAAACGATCAAATATTATACTGCATTGCAAAAGAAAGGAATAAGTAGTAAAACCAACTTTTATATTTTTGATTATCATTTTACAACTTTTTTCAGAGCACCTAAAACTTCCTTGTTTCTTAAACTGTAAATAAAGGGGTTTAGCAGAGGAATTACAACCGTGTAAAACAGTGAATACATTTTGTCCTGTGTTTTACTTGGTCCAGACCCATGGCTCACANACCTAAAACTTCCTTGTTTCTTAAACTGTAAATAAAGGGGTTTAGCAGAGGAATTACAACCGTGTAAAACAGTGAATACATTTTGTCCTGTGTTTTACTTGGTCCAGACCCATGGCTCACATATATAAAGAGGAGAGTGCCATAGAACAAAGAGACAGACAGCAGGTGGGCACTGCATGTGAAGAAGGCTTTCTTTCTGCCCTTCTTAGACTTCATGTTCAGGACAGCAAATAGGACACGGGCATAAGAGACTATAATGGTCACAGAGGTGCTGATTTGTATGGAAGAAGCACAAATAAAAATGATCAATGTATTAAGTGATGGATCAGTGCAAGAGATCGTATAGAGTGGCAAGATTTCACAGTAGAAGTGGTCAATTATGTTGGACTTACAGAAAGTCAATCTAAATAATAACCCTACATTAAGTCCACAGTTTACAAAACCAATTACGTATGACATACTTATTAACACAGTGCAGAATTTTTTGGACATCACAACTGCATAGTGCAGAGGGTTACATATGGCTACATAACGATCAAGGGCCATCGCTACCAGGAGAAAAATTTCGGTAGTTGCACTGATACAAAAAAAGTAATACTGGGCAAAACACTCACCCAGGGATATCATGACATTTTTATACAAAAATGTCATAAGCATTTTTGGAGTCACTGTGGTTGAAATACAACCATCAGAAAAGGCTAAATGTCCAAGGAAAAGGTACATAGGAGTGTGAAGATGGGGAACCTTCCAGATGAGAAAGATTAAGCCCAGGTTACCCACCATGGTGGTAAGATAGGTAAAGAAAAACACCAGAAACAGGGGGACTTGCAGCTCTTGATGATCTGTTAGTCCTCTGAGGACAAACTCAGTCAGCAGGGTCCTGTTTCCTTCCATCACACCNTGGTCAATTATGTTGGACTTACAGAAAGTCAATCTAAATAATAACCCTACATTAAGTCCACAGTTTACAAAACCAATTACGTATGACATACTTATTAACACAGTGCAGAATTTTTTGGACATCACAACTGCATAGTGCAGAGGGTTACATATGGCTACATAACGATCAAGGGCCATCGCTACCAGGAGAAAAATTTCGGTAGTTGCACTGATACAAAAAAAGTAATACTGGGCAAAACACTCACCCAGGGATATCATGACATTTTTATACAAAAATGTCATAAGCATTTTTGGAGTCACTGTGGTTGAAATACAACCATCAGAAAAGGCTAAATGTCCAAGGAAAAGGTACATAGGAGTGTGAAGATGGGGAACCTTCCAGATGAGAAAGATTAAGCCCAGGTTACCCACCATGGTGGTAAGATAGGTAAAGAAAAACACCAGAAACAGGGGGACTTGCAGCTCTTGATGATCTGTTAGTCCTCTGAGGACAAACTCAGTCAGCAGGGTCCTGTTTCCTTCCATCACACCCGCTCAGGCTGCTCACTGCAATGAGAGATGAAACAAAGAAAATATGACCAAGATTCAATAAGAATAGGGTGATATTATAGTCCGCATTGTACATGGCAAAATGTCCTTAATAAACAAGAAAATTATGTACTGTTTCTGCTTTTGAAGCCTTCCTGAAATCAAAATAATTTCCTCCATGGTATTGATCTGCAAGCATGCAATTATCAGAAAAGGTCATAGACATTAATTTTCTTGGTATTATGAACAATGCCCTAAATCATTATAAATTATGTATAATTTAATGTATATTTAGATTATCTTTAATTTAAATACATTTGTAATATATAAATTTTATACAATAATTAGAATTATAAAAATCAAAATATTCTTTATACTAAAATATTTTAAGGGCTGAAGTAATGGCTCAGTAGGTAAAGGCTAGATTCACAACCAAAATATAAAATGCTTTAAAAACAAGCTCAAATTGAAAGTCTCATTGTATGAAGTCTTGCTTTACATAATGACATTCTCACTGTTACAATGGATTCTGTACATGATGACATTCTCCAGTTTTCTCTCTCTCTTCTGATTTTTCCCTTCACCTTTCAAATGGTGTCATTCTACTCTCTTTTCATATATAGCATTCAAGTATACTTATATAGGATGAAAATAGCTGTGCTTTTGGCAGTAGCTATATTTGTGTAGCTATCATTCTAAGACATAAACAGGTCAAGTAGTAAGTTGGTAATGTAAAATATTTCTGCCCTTTTATGCTTTTCACATATGCTATCTGAGTGTATATTTATAAGAACAACCAAAAATATTAAATAAATATTTCTGTGGGTTTTTTTTCTGGCAAAATACATGCAAACAAGCTTTCATTATTTCCTCATGGGATTAAAGACAACAGAATTAAAATATTTTTTTAAATTGCAACAAAAAACCTATTACTCATATCTTAATCCACAATGTTAAAATCACTTTCATTTTAAATTAAAACTCACATACACCCAAGTGTACAAAACTTGTTTACATATTGGGATAGATATCATAAATGAAATATAAACATGTCTGTGTTTAAATTTATCCTATTAATTAAGAATGTCTTTTAATATATCAGTTCTCCATAATTTTAAAGAGATTTTTAACATGTTGCAATGTTTCCTGACCCTGTGATTCTTTGAGAGAGATTGTGAAACTAAAAATGCTGCTTAACATCACAGAACACATTGCCATAGAATGGATGGCAAGTATCTCCAATATCTGCATTCAGCATAAGTGATAAAAACTATGTTTCATACACAAAAGAATCAATTAGGTAAAATATGAAGTTACCTGATTTACAATGACCACACAAATAACATGCGAGCAAAAAAGTTCACAAAGTCACATGTACCTATGAGTCTAATCAGTTGGGACAGTGGTTACAGATCCTAGAATACAGCAGGGTGAACATTCAAGTTAGGACCATATTGCTATGTTTCAGTAATGATAATATTCACATTCTGGGCAAAAGGTGGTTGTTATGTTTGCATCAATGTATTGTTGATCTGAAATTGTTAGAAATATCAGATTTTGGGCTCTAAACATCCAATGAATAGGATAATCATGGATTATTAAGACAAGTCCATACCAGTGGGTTTCCTACCAACATGGACTTTTACTTCTTTGAATCTTAGTGGGTATATAGAATTAGCCAGTAGCTCCATCCCCAAATCTGTGCTTTGAAGAAACTGTTTTTTTTTCTCAAATCATCTGCTTTACTTTTTAAAGGAGTGGGAAAGAAGATCTTTTTAAAGGTATATACAGGAAATCATCTGGAGGTAATAAAAATATGTAGAACTGAAATACTGTACAGAAAGTTTCACAGAGAACATTTTGCCAGTTGTTCCAACTAAATAAAAAGACTATTCTGTGGAATTCATNATATTGCTATGTTTCAGTAATGATAATATTCACATTCTGGGCAAAAGGTGGTTGTTATGTTTGCATCAATGTATTGTTGATCTGAAATTGTTAGAAATATCAGATTTTGGGCTCTAAACATCCAATGAATAGGATAATCATGGATTATTAAGACAAGTCCATACCAGTGGGTTTCCTACCAACATGGACTTTTACTTCTTTGAATCTTAGTGGGTATATAGAATTAGCCAGTAGCTCCATCCCCAAATCTGTGCTTTGAAGAAACTGTTTTTTTTTCTCAAATCATCTGCTTTACTTTTTAAAGGAGTGGGAAAGAAGATCTTTTTAAAGGTATATACAGGAAATCATCTGGAGGTAATAAAAATATGTAGAACTGAAATACTGTACAGAAAGTTTCACAGAGAACATTTTGCCAGTTGTTTCAACTAAATAAAAAGACTATTCTGTGGAATTCATTTACCTCCATATTTACTGGTAATATTAAGGAGAAATTTTGCATGGTGCTTTATTGGATGCTGAAATACAATGACATAGAAGCAGGTATGTTTGTGAAATTTATTAAATTCTCCACAGTCAAATACCAAAAAGCATGGGATAATCTTTGCTTTATATTTTCCAAGCATTTAGCATGAAACATATGCTGTTACTGTCCGGGACTCTTTCTTTTTTCATATCCCCAGTATTCCCAAGGATTCAAATGACCAGGTGAGGAAGCAGGCATAGATACCATAAATTGTCACACAGTCTTGTGACTCCATTAACTATAATTCATCTTAATATGGAAATTTCAAAATTAAAAGTCATAAAGGATAATTTTACTTAATAAGAAGCAAAGCATGAAAATCTACCACATAGACTCCTATAAACTAACCTGATTGAGTACAAACCATAGCTGTGAGTAAGCAGAGATTTAGAGAAACTGAACAAAGTAACAAAATATTTGATTTAGCTTTTCAGGACTGTTGTGTGTCAAATTTATTAAAAAATAATTCCCACAAAAGAAAACATATTTCTACTTGATGCTTTTTACACAAGTATTGACACGATATGAAAAATTTTTGGTAATGAAATATTTGAACTCTTAAACATGACAATAAAATAATTTTTCTCACCAAATTCCCATGAGAATAGCTGCACGCATAGATACCAAGAAGCTTATATCTCCAAGAAAATATTCTAGCTTCAGGAGCAAGAATGTCAGTGACAACTGTCCTTCTTGGGTAAATTTCCTTTAACAAAAGAAGTTTGTAGGAGATATTTATTTCTTATCATCTTCAATACTAAAACTCTCTCACTGCTACCTAAAATTCTCAGTAGGATTAAGTCAATCTGCTGGGCATTGTTTATTGCTCAGCTAATTATTCCTAACAAATCTATGGTAACTGGTCATACACAGGTTTGCTTGCTCTCTAAAACCCAAATATTAAAGGTCAGTTATAAAAAAATGTGTTTGCTCTACTGACATTCTTTCGATATTTTAGATGCTATTGGCTTACCATTATTATCTTCCATTAATAATAATATTATAATGTTTAGGAAAATGTTTTATTAGCACATATATATATTAGTATTGATTTTACTCACCTTTATGACAATTCTCAAGTGTTCTCATATCATTTTCACTTTAAACCAACATTTACTAATTTAGATTCAATCAATGGTGAAATTAATGCTTTCATACCTTCTTCCAATGTAAATAAATTTTTGAACCATATAGTATTTCCAGTATGAATGTTTTTCTCACATATAAAATCAGCAAATTTAATGTGGCTTACTATAATAAAATGTCAGTAAAATGTTTAAGGCAAGGAAAATATATAAAAATATATAGATAACAAATTGTTTCAGTCACACGGATTAGTATTTTAATGCATACATTTCACTCTTTCTACCCATTCATGTCTTCCCATTTGAGTATAGTATAAGTATATAGTGTTACAAACAAAAATCATCTAACATGACTACAAACTTGACTATTATGATTATCCATTAACAACCCATGCTTCCTAATTATACATTACATATTTAAATGAACTACACAATCACAATACCTTAATCAAGATCAAAAATACATATACATATAACAAAGTTGACCTTAAATTTTTATCAATAAACCAAGATTTATACCAATGCAAATTATTCATATATATATCATCTTCTCTCTTTAAATGTAAAAGACATTTATAAACAATGTTTGGGAATATGGGTGCAGTTATTTCTCTCCAAACTTCTTCCTGCTGTATGGGGTGCTGTTAATTAGGGTTGTTTTTTTAATTTATTTAAATATTAAATATTTCCACCTCCTCCCATCCTCCCATTTTCCTTCCCCTCCCCCCATTCCCCCTCCCTCTCCAGTCCAAAAAGCATCAGGTTTCCTTGCCCTGTGGGATAATAGTCAAGCTTGTAGTCATGTTAGATTTTCTAGATATATAGAGATATATNACCTTAAATTTTTATCAATAAACCAAGATTTATACCAATGCAAATTATTCATATATATATCATCTTCTCTCTTTAAATGTAAAAGACATTTATAAACAATGTTTGGGAATATGGGTGCAGTTATTTCTCTCCAAACTTCTTCCTGCTGTATGGGGTGCTGTTAATTAGGGTTGTTTTTTTAATTTATTTAAATATTAAATATTTCCACCTCCTCCCATCCTCCCATTTTCCTTCCCCTCCCCCCATTCCCCCTCCCTCTCCAGTCCAAAAAGCATCAGGTTTCCTTGCCCTGTGGGATAATAGTCAAGCTTGTAGTCATGTTAGATTTTCTAGATATATAGAGATATATTTCAATTAGATAGGCATTCTTCATATCTTTAAAAGACTACAGAATATGGCATTTAAAGTTTTAATAACTTTAATAGAAATGGGTTAAGCAAGTTGTTATCATAAGCCAATAAGAGGCTAGAGCTAATGGGCCAGGCAGTGTTTAAATGAAAAAAACAGATGAATGTTAAAAAAAATAAAGTATGAACATGAAAGAAAAAAAAACAAAAAACAAGCTGACATAGCACATGGGAAAGAGTAGAAGAAGTTATACTCATGCCAAACCCTGCTAACTGTCCTGAAGGGCTGCTTGTGTTTCTTCTGCCTTTAAAAGCTAACCCCACAGAGGAGCTCTAACTCCTCTCTACCTCACTGGGATGGAATGTGGAGACAAGTTCCAAAGCTAGCTCATATTATGCTTACAAATTAAAACTTGCTTATTGCAAAAAAAAAACTTAAAAAATAAAAACAAAATCATTTAAATGTACATATACTTTCATAACAAAATAAATGACATGTTTTCTACTCTTTTAACTTGAAAATACATGGGCTTATTGTTCCTCATTCAAAAGGTTTTTGAAAACATTTCTGCACCTAAGTCTCGGGAAATATTACAGGATAAAGGGCATATATTTACTAAGAGCAAGCTCAGGAAGTTTGCTGTGAGATTTTGTATCCTAGTAATATCAGAAGCAATATCCATGCATTTTCATGAAAATTATCAGTCAAACGTGTGCTGAGTAAGAAGGACACCAATTAGCATGCAAAGCAAAGCACAGAAAAGCCTGAGACCACAGCCCTATACAAAAAAGAATAGGCATCTGAGGAAAGCAGAGAGCAAGAGACGTGTTCTTCCCCATGAAAAGACAAAACAATTGGTTGCCTATCACCAAGTGGTCAGCCCTTAAAACATAAACACAAGACAGGTACAACCCACACCAGTGGGAAGATCAGGTAAGTGACTGGCCTCCAGGCTGAATTGCCCAACCTCCAGACCCTAAAAACCAAGCACATCCTGTGCCCTTTCTGTTGTCAGAGTTTTCCTGTTAAGCTTTCTAGTCCCAAATAAACCATCAGAAAGTTATATTAATTGCAAAAGCATGGCTGGGAGCTCATGCTTGTTACTTACTAGTTCTTACAGCTCAAGCCAATTCTATTAATATATGTGGTACTCACGACTTTTACTTCTACCCCACTTTGTGTGTCCAATTCATTCTGCATCTGGCTGGCCAGTTCTCTGACTCTGGCTCCCCCATTCAAGAATTCTTTGTTTGGTTATCCTGCCTGGCTACCAGCCAATCAGCTTTTTATTAACTATAAGAATAATGCATATTTATAGTGTACAAGGATTGTTCCACAGAATTTACCACTTTTCTTCTAATTAAAAAGAAAGGTTTTAATTTTAACATAGTAAAATTATATACCAAAAAGTTATCAAGTAAGAATAACAGTCTCAATATTCAATCTATTAGTACTTGGAAAAATCAGAGTAAATATTTGATAATCTTTCCTGTCTTTGTGAGTTCAAACTTATATACCTAATTTGCTTTATTACATAACTAAGAAAAACTATAGGTTTAACAATTTATTCTATAACTGAATTAAAGACTCCAAAAAGATGAAATGTTACCCAATGAAAAGGAACATCAGAGTGCCTAGACGGTCACTCAAAGTTCCTCTGCAATATTGAGACATTCAACTCTGTCTTACAGGCCTAGCATATCTGACAGACTTTCCTGTTTAGCATAGAATTCTAAAGGATTGTCCTATCTTGTTTTGGCAAAGTTCATCATTCACCTTGCTTGCATGCTACTGATCCAGGTTGGGAAATATATTGGCAGCAATTGAGACAAGAGTATAATTTTGTCCAAATCAATAGCTTTTGCCATAAAGAAAACTAAAGTCCACACAGAGGTTCTTCAATGACCATCATCTACCTTTGAAATAAATTGGTGCTGCCAGGATCAGATATGTCTCTCTGACATAAAAAGTCTTAGATATTTAACATATTACATGCCATATTCTATAGGTATTTCAAGTGTTTGAAGACTATTTATATATCTAAATATATCTGAGCATGGTATTGAATATATACCAAATATGACTATAAGTTTGACTATTATAGATGACTATTATTCTTTATTTTGAATTATACCTTACATTTTTATTTTATTTTTTAAAAAAGAAAACAAAAATCATTTTTCACTTCACATAACAATCCCAGTTCCTACTCCTGTAGTGATTGGGGGGGCGGGCCTGCTTTTTGTCCGGCCCAGCTCCCACACGGCTAGCTCATACCCGGAAATAACAACATACAAATTGTATTCACTTAAGCACTGCCTGGCCCATTATATC
>LOEQ01005054.1:47763-68649 GCA_001685075.1 Bramus lutescens | reverse complement strand
GTGAACTATATGCTCAATGTCCTTTGTTTATGGCTAGAGTCCACTAACGAGTGAGCACATACCATATTCATCTTTTTTTGGGTCTGGTTATCTCACTCAGGATAGTGTTTTCTATTTCCATCCATTCTCATGCAAAATTCAAGATATTATTTTTTACCGCTGAATAGTAGTCTAATGTGTATATATTACACACTTTCTTTATCCATTCTTCCATTGAGGGGCATCTAGGTTGTTTCCAGGTTCTGGCTATTACAAATATGAATTTAAAGACATTTGAATAAAATTATGATCGTTTGTGACAATGAATCTGTAACTCTATATTAATCCATGAGGTAACAAGTACTTTATTTTAAGATAAAACACATAAACAGACATGTATACACAACTTTTATATATTAATGATAGATTTTAAAAATTAATTTTTGCAAAAATACAAAAATTTTTAAAGTTTCCCAATTAATTTTGAATGCTTTAACATTTCATTTTTAAATGGATTTAAAGCAATTTTAACAATGTCACTGTGTTAACTGATCCTGATATTTCCTTGAGAGAAATTGTGAAACTAAAGGTGCTGTTTAACATTGCAGAACACATCACTGTAGAGTCAATGGCCAGTGTTTGCAACATCTGCATTGGTAAAAGTAATAAATGTTACATCTATATAAAGAATCAAGTAAGTAAACATGGAACTACTTAACTTATACATGCATGGCAGAAATTTTCACAAAGTCACATGTACCCATGAGTCTAATCAGTCAGGTCAGTGGTGCCAGATCCTTGAATACAGGGAGAGCATTCAAGTTGGGACTGCTTTACAATATTTCTATAATGATAATATGTACAGTTTTGGGCATAATGTTGTTTGTGTGTTTGCATCATTGTATTGTTGATCTAAAATTGGAGCAGATCAATAGAAATATCAGGCATCAGGGTTTAAACATCCATTGAATAGGATAGCCATGGAGTATTAAGATAAATTCAACACAATGGGTTTCCTACTAATTGAACTTTAATATTTTGAATCTTAGTAGTCAAATGGAACTATCTAACACTTACATTCCAGAATATGTGATTTGAATAGATTACTTTTCTCAATCATCTGCATTATTTTCAAAGAAGTGAAAAAGGAGATCTTTTTAAAGGAATGAGCAAGAAATAATCTTCAGGCAATGAAAATGTTTAGTACTGAAATATTATTCAGAAATTTGCACAGGGGACATTTTGCCACTTATTCCAAATGGACACATAAATCATTCTGTGAAATTTGTTCACACCTTATCTTCTGGAAATTTTGAAGAAGAAAATATACATTGACATTATTTGATGCTGAAATAAAACAGTATAAAAGCAGGTGTATTTGTACAATTATTTAAATATTCCACTGTCAAATCTCAAAAAACATAAGATGATCTATGTTATTTTTTATTTTCTAGAAATCTAACATAAAAAAGATGTTGTTGCTGTGGGGGATCCTTTCTTTCTTCATGTTCCTGAGATTACCAAGAAATCCAACGACAAGGTGAGGAAGAAGACTTTACCACAATAAACCACATAGCCCTGTGACTCCAGGAAATAGAATTCATCTTGACTATGGCAATTACAATAAATCAGAAATGGCAATTTTACTTATTAAGAATCAAATCATGACAGTTCACCACGTGGAATTTTCTAAAGTCACATGACTGAGTCTAAAACTTTGGTGTATAAAACCACAAATCTCTAAATCTCAGCAGAAATTTAGAGAACATGAACAAAATATTTCATTTAGCCTTTCAGAACAGTTGTATGTCACATTTATTAGAAAATTTCCTTAGAAGATGGTTCCACATGATAACTTTTATACACATAGTCACACATTATGACAAAGTTTTTTCCAATTAAGGGGTTCGACCATTAAAGCTGAAAATAAAATTATTTTTCTCACCAAATTCTTATGAAAATAGCTACAGGCATAGATGGCGCAAAGCATTTTTCTCCATGAAGATACTCAGGCCTCAGCAGCAAGAGTGTCAGTAACAATTGTTCTCAGGTTAATTTTCTTGAACAAAAACAAACTCTAAAGGACATTTATTTCTTATTATCTTCAATACTATTTTTAAATCCAATAGTAAAACTCCCTGAACGCTACGAAAAACTCCCTATAGAATAATATTAATCTGCTGGGCATTGTTCATTACTCAGATAATTATGACTAACAACTATTATAGTTGGTCCTACATAGGCTTGCTACCTTTCTAAAACTCAAATGTTAAAGGCTAGTTATAAATTAGTTTATTAGCACCACTGACATACCTTAGATACTGCAGAAGCAATTGACTGACCATCTTTATAAATCTTTGATCAATAATAATATTATGCTTAGGAAAAATTTTTATATGTATATACATTATATATTAATATACATGGCAATTTTCAAGTCTTCTCCTAGAATTTACATGTTAAAACAAAATATACTATTCCAGATTCAAGAAATATGAAATATATTGTTTCACGGCCTTCTTCAAATAAGAATAAATTTTATTTAAACATATTTTTAGTATGAATGCATAACTCAAATATAAAATCAACAAATTTAATGGGGCTCACTGAAATCAAATATCAGAAAAATGTTTAAAGCAATAAAAGACATAAAGAGAACAAATTTCTTCCAGCACACTGATTACTGGTGAATGCTGGTAGCATTTTCAGGCATTCATCCCCCTCCTTCTACCCATCCATGTTTTCATTTGTATATATGATATTCATGTAGACTGTTAAAATCAAAATGATGTAAATATTCATATACTTTCTTTAAAAATAAGTTACATATTTTCGAATACCCTAACTTGAAATTTTAGTGTCTTATTTCTCCTCATAATAGAAGCTTTGTGAACGCATTCCCACACCTAAAGCTCAGGGAACATTGTAGGAGAAAGGCCAATGTTTTGTAAAAGCTGGAGGATCAGAAAGTTTCCTGTGAGGTGTGTGTGTCTCCTACAAACACCAGGAGAAAAATCCATAAATTCTAACCAACGTTGCTGGCAAATTTGAGTTGAGTAAGAATCACACTAACGAAAATGCCAAACGGGATCCACAAAAGCCCATGACACCTCAGCCTTATATAAAGAAATATAGTCTACTGTGTGTTAGAGCCCGTGGGCCCTAGCATAGATAACGATTTTCCGTAACTGGACTGGTACAGAGCTGCAGGGAATAATCAGACACAGTTTACACCATCATCACGGAAGGGCATCTCGGGCTTCTCTTCCCTGAAGATCTCTCGCGTTTATTATCCAAACAGCTTTTATACCAACACATAAACTGAGCGGGAAAAATACATCAGACCTGTCTCCTAGGTAACCAGATGAATGGCGTTTTGTCATGTCCGCATCTACCTGTCTGCTGTGTATGCTAGCTGTCACGAAGGCTTGAATCAGCATCTCTATAAGGCATCCTCCAAATTACAAATAAAGGAGCAACAACATCCTGACCCTTTGTTAACCTATCCGCAGGGCTACATGACCACCTCAGGTGGGGCCTATGGATTTAGAGCCTGGCTGCCACACCACATAGAAATATGGGCCTACATCTGTGGAGACATAAGAGCAGGAGATGTGGTCTTCCTCAGTAAAGGCACACAAACTGGTTGTCTAGTGCAATGGTCAGCCCTGAAAAAGTACATAAAAGAAACATTATATGTACCTGGTTATTCCTGAATAATTACATGGAGACTTCTAATTAATTATAAAAGCTAGGCCTTAGCTTAGGTTAGCTTCTAGCTAGCTCTTAAAAAATGAACCCGTTTATATTATTATACATTCTGCAATGTGCTTGCTACCATTTTTCCATACCATACTTCTGACTTTCTCGAAATCTAACTGGTGAATCTCCCCCGCCTCTGATTCTTTCCCGGAGCTACTATCTCTCCCATAGAAGTCGATCCTGTCCTCTTCTGCCTAACTAATGAACATTTAGCTCTTTATTAAATTAATCAGAAGGTGCCTTAGGTGCATGAGGAAGGACAGAGACACATCTTCATACAGTGTACCAATTATTACTCCAACAATTACACAATTGAATAGTTCTATATGCAATAACAATTGTAATATAATCATATGTATTTATATCAGTACATGTATGCATATATATGTATGTAAAATTTTGGAAATGATAATGAATTTGGAGGAGAATACAAAGGGGTATATGGGAGTGTTTGGGTGGAGGAATGGAAAGAGAAAAATATTCTAATAACTTATAGTCTCAGAAAAGTTCTATGAATATCTCTAATATTAAGTTTCTAAAATTAAAAAACATTGCAACCCAATATATTCTTATTGTTAAGGATGTTGTCTTACAATTTTGAAGTAATTATATAGGTATGTGTTATCATTTATATTACATATCCTGAAATAACATATGTTGCTTTTTGAAGAAAGCCAAAAATAACAAACATCTTATATTTACATGTATGCACATGATAACATGGCTCTACATAAACATAGCACAATATTTTCCTGATCTACATGTATTTGTAAAAGTAATAACATTTTACCAAGTGCTATAAGTCACCTTCAATTTTACTGAAAACTGGAAAATACGGTTGCATCTATTTCTGAGTAAAGAATGATGTTTTGATAGATGCATGCAATACTTCATGATGAGTCATTGCCACAAAGTGATGAAGATGCCCCCAAATGTATTCTTATCCCATTGAATCCTTGTCCCTTACTATCCATTTCCATGGTCTGTTAACTCAGCGGGCTCATTTATTTTTCAATCCACCAATTAGTGGTAATGTCAGACACTATAATCAATTGGGCATTGTGAAAGATACTGCAATGACAAGGTCTGCAGATATCTCAGAGTATTGATATATGTCTACTTGTTACTTTTGGAGCTGGTTACATCCTGTTTGAAACACACGGGTTTGGATATTTTACTTATAAGATATTGATCAAAGAATTATTCTTAATTTTAAAGTTACAAAACAAAGTTACTTAAAAGAAAGTTACTAATGTGTACCTACAATGTATCCAGAGAGTCAAATGGAAGAATGGGAAATTCTTGTTATTAGTGACAAATGGTAAAGACACATGCGATGGGGACTTGAATTGCATTAGTAGTTGTTTTACGTATCCATAAATAATGCTGCCCGTTTCTTTTGCAAGACTACTCTTTTGAGATATGTGCTATTCATTGGAAATTTAATTTAACTCTATACAAAACAACTTTTACTCCACCTTTAAGCTGACATAGAGATGAAGAACAGACAGTCATTTAGATAAAGGAATGAAGTGAAAATATTAGCTAGGGTAGTCTGTCATTAGGAGATTATTCTCATTTTTAATAATCATAACATTTCATAGCTAAATGCCTCAGACTGCAACATTAAGTTATAGATGTTTAAATCCTTACTAATACCACTTTGAGATCTTATCAGCTAACACTGTGGCATCTCCAGTGTTTACAAACTACCATTTATTAGGTTACAGCTGAGGCATTATTTTTCAAGAGTCACTTTTTTATCATGAAAGTATCTACATTACATACCTGATGTATAACAGAATACCCAAAGCCATAAAATTAAGAAAGAAAGCTTATTTGGGGTTCATAGTCCCATAAAGAAACAGTCCTTTATGGCAGGAATGTCAACGCAATAGTAATTTGTAGCAGACAGCACATTGCTCCTGGAATAAGGAAACAGAGCAACAACAGAGAGTAGGGCCAGGCTAGGAAGCCTCTAAAGCCTATTGCTAGTAAACAACTTCTTCCAGCAAAGTCTGCACATCCTAAAAGTTCCATGAACTTTCCGAAAAACAACAACTGAACCAAACATTCAAACCGAGGGCCCCAGGGTGAATGTTTCCCATTCAAATGAAAGAATTCCAACCATGGTTGAATTTGCTAATGGTCCCCATTTCATGCATAGGAAATTCATTATTACTTTTAAAGCCTCATTGTCTTAATTAGTTCCAGTACCAGCCAAAAGTCAAATGTCTCAAAGTACATTTCCTAAATAATGATGGAGACGGTCTCCTTTAAATCATGATACCACCCCAGTAAATAAAATTTTTATGAAAGTTTTCTACTTCTATCATTCAGTGACACAGAAAAAACATTTCTGTTCCAACAAGAAGAAAAGGAGCATAGAGACACACTGGACCAAAGTAAGAACAGTTTTCAGGAGGACTAACATCAAATGCTATAGCTCCACGACCAGCCCATAACATGAAAAGGAATCATCTCAGCAACAAAGGGCTTGAAGGCCTCATCTCTGCAACTCCGCTGCCCGTGGCACATACATCCACTGTGCTGTGCCAACTCGATTCCATGTGTGCAGCTGTCCTCAGTAGATGTCCCATGGTTCTGGCACCTCCTACTCACCAGTGTCTCCACTGCTTTGCCTTCATAACTTCCCACAAAGTGCTCTCAGAACCCCCTTGCATGGATGCTGAACCTGACACGTTATATGGACAGTGATGCTTGCTTGCTATGAACTCCTTCTATCTTGCAACTTTCATTCCATCAAAGATAGTACCCCAAGGATGATGTTGGCAAGTCCTGCAGCCAACATTAGATGCATTCTGTACCCTTGCACCACAATTACATTAGCTTCTTGTATTCTGAGGAAGCATTCTGCTAGGCAGGTGCTTACCAGAAACAAGAAACTATTTCTTCATTGAGATTAGGCTCTCTAGATTCATACATATTTGCATTTTCACTCATTGGATTTGTTGGCGGGTGAGTTTTTTCTTCCCTCAAGACACCTTTCTTAGTGTCCCAGTGCAGAAGATCAGGTTTCACTTCAATGGAACTAATTCGTTTGTCAGATAACAGATGCTACATACATTCCCCTTCCTGAAAAATTCAATTTTCTGGCCTTATCATAGTCACATTTTTTTCTCCTTTTACTGACTATTACTCTCTTTTCCTCTGCCCTCTGTAGACCTGAATGAGAGGAGTGGAAAACAACAATAACACAACATGAACCCTCTTCTCAATTAAAATTTCTCCTATGGAATATATTAGGCAGGATCTTTTCCTTCACTCTCAATCAAGCCACAGAATACCTGCAGGCCATTCTTACTCCGAACATCTCTGTAACAGCAGGAGACAGGCTTCAAATCCATATTTTTCTTTTCTCTTGACACTCCAAACTCCCATATTAAACTTTGCACGTATCAGGAAAGGGCTTCTCTTGTTGAACGTTTCAAACTACTTCATGTTCTTGCTATAAAGGAATTCCAAAGGCCTAAGAACCACAGATGAAAACAATCACAGCAACAACACTGTTTTGTGGCAAACTTCTGTCTGAACTGCTTCATGTAAAATGTAAAGCAAGGATTAAGATTTGCAGTTCCTGGAGACAACAGTCCCTGTGGCCAAGGCTTAAAGCAATGGCCACATTGTATGCACACTCAGGTAGCAGAGCAAAAATAAGAAGTGGGGTGGGACTATAAAAACTCTAGGCCTGTTTGTGCAGACCCACCTCCTCCAGCAGAACTGTATTTCCTGAGAATTCCATAGCCTTTCTAAACAGTGATATCAGAACTCAGAGTAAAACGTGAAAGCCTCTGGGGCCTTTTCACATTCACTGTATAACAGTATTTCTCTTTTTCCCTTCAAAAGTCTGTGTAAATGGTATAGTCATGTTTTCAAATATTCTGTATTGTGGTGTTTAAAACTGTTCAACTTTTTTCCTCTTTCTTATATTATTTCGACAGCCAGAGGAATTATAAATATTCCTGGCAAGAATTGCTTCAATAACCATTCATTTGGAGTTTGTGTTCAGTTGATGCAACAAGATGTCTGATGCAGAGGCAAAGAAATAAGTGAAATCAAAAGATAGGCAAAGTCACCAAAAAGACAGACGAATTGTAAGAATTTAAAATCGTCTTCTATGCTTCATGAAAAAATATTCATTTTCATTATTAATATTTAGATCTTTAAGTGAATGTAACATGAATATTTATCTCTTTTAGATTACTCTTAAACCTCAAGATATACCAAGTTAAGTGTTTGGGTATTATTCCTTGTCACATGTTGCATAAATATAATTTACTTATGTACTGGTAAAATATAATAACAGATAACTAAATTATTTGAATGCATATTGGTCAAGAATCATTTAAAAGTGGAAAGTATACTTTAAACAAATCATTTGCAAAGAATATGTGTGCTATCAGTTTAAAAAACTTTAAAATAATTAATATAAAATTTATCAATTTTTATTGACAACTTTTATTGACAAGGTTTGTCAATATAAAGAAAAAATTAGTGTAATAGCTTTTACAGTGAGTATGACTTTCAAAATCACAAATAACAGGGATTAATTTTTAAAGTCCTTCTTACTTATTTTACAATCATATTACTAAGACAGCGATTTACAGTATATATTTTATATTTTATGTCATAAAGTATAATATTTCAATTATATGTAAAACAAAGATCAAATATTATGGTGCATTGCAAAAGAGATAAATAAGTAGTAAACTAACTTTTAAATTTTTGATTATCATTTTACAACTTTTTTCAGAGCACCTAAAACTTCCTTGTTTCTTAAGCTATAAATAAAAGGGTTTAGCAGAGGAATCAAAACTGTGTAGAACAGTGAATACATTTTGTCCTGTGTTTTACTTGGTCCAGACCCATGGCTCACAAACATGAAGAGGAGAGTGCCATAGAACAAAGAGACAGAGAGCAGGTGGGCACTGCATGTGAAGAAGGCTTTCTTTCTGCCCTTCTTAGACTTCATGTTCAGGACAGCAAATAGGACACGGGCATAAGAAACTACAATGGTCACTAAAGTGCTAATTTGTATTGAAGAAGCACAAATAAAAATGATCAATGAATTAAGTGATGGATCAGTGCAAGAGAGTATATAGAGTGGCAAGATTTCACAGTAGAAATGGTCAATTATGTTGGACTTACAGAAAGTCAATCTAAATAATAACCCTACATTAAGTCCACAGTTTACAAAACCAATTACGTATGACATACTTATTAACACAGTGCAGAATTTTTTGGACATCACAACTGCATAGTGCAGAGGGTTACATATGGCTACATAACGATCAAGGGCCATCGCTACCAGGAGAAAAATTTCGGTAGTTGCACTGATACAAAAAAAGTAATACTGGGCAAAACACTCACCCAGGGATATCATGACATTTTTATACAAAAATGTCATAAGCATTTTTGGAGTCACTGTGGTTGAAATACAACCATCAGAAAAGGCTAAATGTCCAAGGAAAAGGTACATAGGAGTGTGAAGATGGGGAACCTTCCAGATGAGAAAGATTAAGCCCAGGTTACCCACCATGGTGGTAAGATAGGTAAAGAAAAACACCAGAAACAGGGGGACTTGCAGCTCTTGATGATCTGTTAGTCCTCTGAGGACAAACTCAGTCAGCAGGGTCCTGTTTCCTTCCATCACACCNTGGTCAATTATGTTGGACTTACAGAAAGTCAATCTAAATAATAACCCTACATTAAGTCCACAGTTTACAAAACCAATTACGTATGACATACTTATTAACACAGTGCAGAATTTTTTGGACATCACAACTGCATAGTGCAGAGGGTTACATATGGCTACATAACGATCAAGGGCCATCGCTACCAGGAGAAAAATTTCGGTAGTTGCACTGATACAAAAAAAGTAATACTGGGCAAAACACTCACCCAGGGATATCATGACATTTTTATACAAAAATGTCATAAGCATTTTTGGAGTCACTGTGGTTGAAATACAACCATCAGAAAAGGCTAAATGTCCAAGGAAAAGGTACATAGGAGTGTGAAGATGGGGAACCTTCCAGATGAGAAAGATTAAGCCCAGGTTACCCACCATGGTGGTAAGATAGGTAAAGAAAAACACCAGAAACAGGGGGACTTGCAGCTCTTGATGATCTGTTAGTCCTCTGAGGACAAACTCAGTCAGCAGGGTCCTGTTTCCTTCCATCACACCTACTCAGGACACTCACTGCAAGGAGATAACACAAAAAATGACCAAGATTTAATAAGAATAGGGTGATATTATACTCCACATTGTACATTGCAAAATCTCCTTAATGAACAAGAAGATGGTGTACTATTTCTGCTTTTGAAAGCTTCCTGAAATCAGAATAATTTCCTGAACGATATTGATGTATACATTGCAAGCACGCAATTATCAGAAAAGGCCAAAGAAATTGATTTCCCTGGCATTATTCACAATGTCATTAATCATTATAAATTATATATTTTAATGTATATTTAGATTATCTTTAATTTAAATTCATTTATAATAAATAAATTTTATANNNAAATAATTAGAATGATAAAAATTCAAAATATACTTTATACTAAAATATTTTAAGGGCTGAAGCAATGGCTCAGTTGTTAAAGGCTAGGTTCACAACCAAAACATAAAATGCTTTAAAAAAAAAGATCAAATTGAAAGTCTCATTGTATGAAATCTTGCTTTATGTAATGACATCCTTATTGTTACAATGGACTTTGTATATGGTGACACTCTCTTCTGATGTTTCCCTTCAGCTTCTCAAATTGTATCTCTATTCATATATATCATTCAAGTATACTTATATAGGATAAAATGAGCTGCTCTTTTGGTATTAGCTATATTTCTGTGGCTATTATTCTAAGACATAAGCAGGTCAGGTAGTCAGTCATTAATTCAAATATTTCTGCCCTTTTATGCTTTTCATATATGATATCTGAGTGTATATTTTTAAGAACAATCACAAATATTAAATAAAATTTTTGTTGATTTTTTTCTGGTAAAATACTTGTAAAGAAGCTTTCATTCATATCCTCATGGGATTCAAGACAACAAATTAAAAATATTGCTATTTTTAGATTGCAACAAAAACCTGTTACTCATATCTTAATCCACTATGTTAAAATCACTTTCATTTTAAATTAAACCCACATACACCCAAGTGTACACAACTTTTTTACATATTGATGATAGATCTCATAAATGAAATATAAACATGTCTGTGTTGAAATTTATCCCATTAAGAATATCTTTTAATATTTCAGTTCTGCATAATTTTGGAGATTTAACAATGTTGCAGCGTTCCCTGACCCTGGATTTCTTTGAGAGAGATTGTGAAACTAATATACTAAAATGTTGCTTAACATCACAGAACACATCGCCATAGAATGGATGGCAAGCATCTCCAATATCTGAATTCAGCATAAGTGATAAAAACTATGTTTTATATAAAAAAGAATCAATTAGTTAAAAGATTAAATTACCTGATTTGCAATGACCACACAAATAACATGCAAGCAGAAAACTTCACAAAGTCATATGTACCCATGAGTCTAATCAGTTGGTACAGTGGTGCCAGATCCTAGAATACAGCAGGGTGAACATTCAAGTTGGGACCATATTGCTATGTTTCAGTAATGATAATATTCACATTCTGGGCAAAAGGTGGTTGGTATGTTTGCATCACTGTATTGTTGATCTGAAATTGGAGCTAATCGTTAGAAATATCAGATTTCAGGGTCTAAACATCCAATGAATAGAACAACCATGGAGTCTTAAGACAAGTCCGGACTACTGGGTTTCCTAACAACATGGACTTTTAATTCTTTGAATCTTAGTAGGCATATAGATTTAGCTAGCAGCTCCATCCCCAAATCTGTGCTTTGAAAAAAACTTTTTTTTAAACATCTGGTTTACTTTTTAAAGGAGTGGGAAAGAAGATCTTTTTAAAGGTATATACAGGAAATCATCTGGAGGTAATAAAAATATGTAGAACTGAAATACTGTACAGAAGGTTTCACAGGGAACATTTTGCCAGTTGTTCCAACTAAATAAAAAGACTATTCTGTGGAATTCATTCACCTCCATATTTACTGGGAATATTAAAGAGAAATTTTGAATGGTGTTGTATTAGATGCTGAAATAAAATGACATAGAAGGAGGATTGTTTGTGAAATTTATTAAATGTTCCATTGTCAAATCTCATGTTCCATTGTCAAATCTCAAAAAGCATAAGATAATCTTTTCTTTATATTTTCCAAGCATTTAGCTTGAAACAGATGCTGTTGCTGTAGGGGCTCTTTGTTTATTCATTTTCCCAGTATTCCCAAGGATTCAAATGACCAGGTGAGGAAGCAGGCACAGATGCCATAAATTGCCACATAGTCTTGTGATTCTGTTAACTATAATTCATCTTGACTATGGCAAGGATAATTTTACTTAATAAGAATCAAACATAATAATCTACAGCATGGACTCTTATAAAGTAACCTGATTGAGTACAAACCATAGCTGTGAGTCAGCAGGGATTAAGAGAAAGTGAACAAAGTAACAAAATATTTAATTTAGCTATTCAGGACTGTTGTGTATCACATTTGTTAAAAAAATAATTCACACAAAATATATTTTTACATGATGCTTTTCACAGAAGTATTTACGTTATGAGAAATTTTTGGTATGAAATGTTTGAACTCTTAAACATGACAATAAAATAATTTTTCTCACCAAATTCCCATGAGAATAGTTGCAGGCATAGATGCCAAGAAGCATACATCTCCAAGAAAATACCCTAGCTTCAGGAGCAAGAATGTCACTGACAGCTGTCCTTCTTGGGTAAAGTTTGTATGGGATATTTATTTCTTGCCATCTTCAATACTAAAACTCCCTCAGTGTTACCAAAAATTCCCGTAGGATTAAGTCAATCTGCTGGGCATTGTTTATTACTCAGCTTATTATTTCTAACAAATCTATTGTAACTGGTCACACACAGGTTTGCTTGCTCTCTAAAACCCAAATATTAAAGGTCAGTTATAAATATATGTGTTTGCTCTACTGACATTCTTTAGATATTTTAGATGCTATTGGCTTACCATCTTTGTCTTCCATTAATAATAATATTATAATGTTTAGGAAAATGTTTTATTAGCACATATATATTAGTATTGATTTTACTCACCTTTATGATTATGACAATTCTCAAGTGTTCTCATGCCATTGTCATTTTAAACCAGCATTTACTAATTTAGATTCATTCAATTGTGAAATTAATTCTTTCACACCTTCTTGCACTGAAAATAAATTTTATGAATCATATAGTATTTCCAGTATGAATACTTTTCTCACAAAATCAGCAAATTTAATGTGGCTTACTGTAATAAAATGTCAGAAAATGTTTAAGGCAAAGAAAATATATAAACATATACAGAGAAGAAATTTCTTCAGTCATATGGATTAGCATTTTAATGCATACATCTCACTCTTTCTACCCATTCATGCCTTTCCATTTGAGTATATAATATAAGTATATACTGTTAAAAACAAAATCATTTAAATGTACATATACTTTCATAACAAAATAAATGACATGTTTTCTAGTCTCTTAACTTGAAAACACATGGACTTATTGTTCCTCATTATAAAAGTTTTTGAAAACATTTCTGCACCTAAGTCTCAGGAAATATTACAGGATAAAGGGCAGATATTTTCTAAGAACAAGTTTGGAAAGTTTTCTGTGAGATTATGTATCCTAGTAATATCAGAAGCAATATCCATATATTTTCACAAAAATAGTCAGTCAAATGTGTGCTGAGTAAGAAGGACGCAAATTAGCATACCAAGAAAGACACAGAAAAACCTCAGACCACAGCCATATTTTTAAAGGAATAGCAACTGAGGAGAGCTGAGAGCAGGAGATGTGTTCTTCCCCACGGAAAGACAAAACAATTGATTGCCTATTGCCAAGTGGTCAGCCCTTAAAACATAAACAAAGACAGGTACAACCCACACCAGTAGGAAGACTGGGAAAGTGACTGGCCTCCCAGCTGAATTGCCCCAACTTCCTGACCCTAAACCCCAAGCACATTCTGTGTCCTTTCTGTTGCCAGGGTTTCCCTGTCAAGAACTACCTGTACAAATAAACATTCAGAAACTTAATATTAATTGCAAATGCATGGCTGAGAGCTCATGCTTTTTACTTACTAGTTCTTACAGCTCAAGCCATTTCTATTAATATATATGTTATGGATCGTAGCTTTTACTTCTATCCCATTTTGTGTGTACAATTCATTCTGCATCTGGTTGGCCAGTTCTCTGATACTGGCTTTCCCATTCCAGCATTTTTAGTTTGATTATCCTGCCTGGCTACCAGCCAATCAGCTTTTTATTAACTATAAGAATAATGCATATTTATAGTGTACAAGGATTGTTCCACAGAATTTACCCCTTTTCTTCTAATTAAAAAGAAAGGTTTAATTTTAACATAGTAAAATTATATACCAAAAAAGTTATCAAGTAAGAATAACAGTCTCAATATCCAATCCATTTGTACTAGGCAAAATCAGAGTAAATATTTGATAATCTGTCCTACCTTTGTGAGTTCAAAGTTATATACCTAATTTGCTTTCTTACTTAACTAAGAAAATCTATAATTTTAGCTATTTATTCTATAAGTGAATTAAAGACACCAGAAAGATTGAATGTTACCCAATGAAAAGGAACATCAGAGTGCCTAGGTGGTCACCCAAAGTTCCTCTGCAATGTTGAGGCATTCAGCTCTGTCTTACAGGCCTAGCATATCTGACAGACTTTCCTGTTTAACAGAGAATTCTGAAGGATTGTCCTATCTTGTTTTGGCAAAGTTCATCACTCACATTTCTTGCATACTGCTGATCCAGTTTGGGCAATATATTGGTAGCAATTGAGGCAAGAGCATTTTTTTTGTCCAAATTGATAGTTTTTGCTGTAAAGAAAGCAAACCCCATACAGTGGTTCTTCAATGCTCATTATCTTCCTTTGAAGTAATTGATGCTATCAGGATACAATGCATCTCCCTGTCATAGAAAGTCTTAGGTTATTTAGGATATTTAATGTCATATTCTGGAAGTATTTCAAGTGTTTTAAGAACATTTATCTATCTAAATATATCTGTGCATGGTATTGAATATATACCCAACATGATTATAAGTTTGACTGTTATAGGTGACTATTATTTATTTTAGATTATACCTTACTTTTTTATTTAATTTTTTAAAGAAAACAAAAATCTTTTTTGTTTTGCACAACAATCCCAGTGACTACTCCCACCCATCCACTCACCTTCCCCATCGTCACACCCCCATCTCTTCCTCAGAGAGTATAAAGTACATTGTTTTGGGGAAAGTCCAAGGTTCTCCCTACTATATCTAGGCTGAACAAGGTTTCCCTCCAAAGAGAATGAGTTCCCAAAAAATCCAGTAAAAGCAGTAGGGATAAATCCTGATGCTACTGCCAGTGACCCTACAGTCTTCCCTAGCCACACAATTGCCACCCAAATCTCAGGGGGTCTACTTTGGTCCTATGCTGATTCCTTCCCTGTGCAGCTATACTTGGTGAGATCCCATTAGCTCAGGTAAACTGATTCATTGGGTGTCCTCATTATGGTCTTGACCTCTTTGCTGATATTCTCACTCCTCCCACTCTTCATCTGAACTTTCAGAGCTCAGCCCAGTTCTCCACTGCACAGTCTGCCTCCTTTTCCATCAGTTGTTGTGTGAAGGTTCTATGGTGATATTTAAGATATTCATCAGTCTGACTACAGAGCAAGGCCAGTTTGGGCACCCTCTCCTCTATTTTTAGGGTATTAGCTGGGGTCATCCTTGAAAATTCCTGGGAATTTCTCTAGAGCCAGGTTTCTTGTTAACCCCTTAATGGCTCACTCAATCAAGATATCTCTTTTCTTGCTCTTATCTCTGTCATTCCTCCATATCGACAATCCCATTCCCTCAACTTCTCCTCCCCCTTCCCCTTCTATTCTGCTCTTCTCCTATGACCCTCCCTTCTGACCCCATGCATGTACTCTCAATTTTGTCAAGTTATCTTGTCTATTTTGACTTTCCAGGTGGATCTATATATGTTTTTCTTAGGGTTCTCCTTATTCCTTAGCTTGTATAGGATCATGAACTATAGGCTCAATATCTTTTGTTTAGAGTTAGTATCCACTTATGAGTGAGTATATTCCATATTCATCTTTTGGGGTCTGGGTTACCTTACTCAGCATAGTGCTTTCTAGTTCCATCTATTTGCATGCAAAATTCAAGATGTCATTGGTTTTTAACACTGAGTAGTATGCTAATGTGTAAATGTACCACATTTTCTTTATCAGTTCTTCAGTTGAGGGGCATCTAGTTTGTTTCCAAGTTCTGACTATTACTAATAATTCTGCTATGAACATAGTTGAATAAATGTTTTTATAGTGTGATTGACCACCTTTTGGGTATATGGTCAAGCCTGCTATTGCCGGATCCTGAGATATGTCGATTCTGAATTTTATGAGATACTGCCATACTGATTGTACAAGATTGTACAGTAAAGTGGTTGTACAAGTTTGCATTCCTATCAGCAATGGATAAGTGTTCCCCTTACTCTACATCCTCTCTAGCATAAGTTGTCATTGGTATTTTGATCTTAGCCATTCTGACAGGTGTAAGATGGCATCTCAGAGTTTTTTTGATTTCCATTTCTCTGAAGTCTAAGGATATTGAACATTTCCTTAAGTGCCTTTTGGCCAACTGAGATTCTTCTGTAGAGAATTTTCTATTTAGTTCAGTACTCCATTTTATAATTGGGTTATTTAGAATTTTGATGTCTAATTTTTTGCATTCTTTATATATTTTAGAGATCAGTCTTTTGTCTGATATGGAGTTGGTGAAGATATTTTCCTACTCAACAGGCAACCTTTTTGTCTTATTGATGTGTCCTTTTCTTTACAGAAGCTTCTCATTTTCAGGCAGTCCCATTTATTTATTGTTGCCCTCAGAGTCTGTGAACTGGGGTTATATTTAGGAAGTGGTCCCTGTGCCCATGCATTAAAGGCTACTTCCTACTTTCTCTTTTATCAGGTTGAGTATGGTCAGATTTATATTGAGGTCTTTAATCCATTTGGAGTTGAATTTTGTGCATGGTTATAGATATGGATTGATGTGCATTCTTCTATGTGTTGAAATCCATTTATTCCAGCATAATTTGCTGAAAATGCTTTCTTTGTTACCTTGTATAATTTTAGCTTCTTTGCCAAAAATCAGGTGTTCAAAGGTGTATGGATTAATATCCGGGTCATTGATTTGATTCCTTTTGTTAACCTCTCTGTTTTTATGTCAATATCAGGCTGTTTTCATTACAATAGCTCTGTAATAGAGCTTGACGTCAGGGCTGGTGATGCCTCCAGAAGTTTATTTGTTGTACAGAATTGTTTTGGTTATTCTGGGTTTTTTTTTCATATGAAGTTGAATATTGTTTTTTCAAGGTATGGGAAGAATTGTGTTGGAATTTTAATAGGAATTGTATTGAATGTATAGATTGCTTTTGGTAGGATTTCCATTTTTATTATGTTGATTTTACCTGTCTAAGAGCATGAGATAGATATCTTTTTATTCTCTGGCGTCTTCTTTAATTTCTTTCATTTAAGACTTAAAGTTATTTTCAAATAGGTCTTTCACTATTTTGGTTAGTGTTACAACAAGATATTTTATGTTACTTAGACTATTGTAGAAGGTTATGTTGCTCTGATTTCTTTCTTAGCTTCTTTATCATTTACGTATTGGATGGCTATGGATTTTTTTTTAGATGATCTTGCATCCTGCCATTCTTCTTATTACTACTTTTATAGTGTCCCATAGGTTTGGGTATGTTCTGCCTTCATTTTCAGTGAATTCTAGAAAGTCTTAATTTCTTTTCTTTTTTCTTCTTTGACCCAGGGGTGGTTCAATAGTTCACTGTTCAATTTCCATAAGCTTGTAGGCATTCTGAGAGTATTGTTCTTGTTAAATTCTAACTTTATATCATTATGATCCAATAAGATACAAGGGGTTAATCCAATTTTTTGTATCTCTAGAGATTTGTTTTGTTACTGAGCATGTGGACAATTTTAGAGAAGGTCTTATAAAGTACTGAGAAGAAGGTATTTTTTGTGTTTGGGTGGGATGTTCTATTGATGTCTGTCATGTTCATTTGAGTCATGACCTCTGTTCTCTTATTGCTCTGTTAAGTCTGTTTAGTTGACCTGTCCATTGGCAAGAGTGGAATGTTGAAGTCTCCTGCTTTTAGTGTGTAGGGTATGATGTGTTATGTAAGCTTTAGTAATGTTTCTTTTACATATGTGGGTGCACTTGTATTATGGGCATAGATGTTCAGGATTGAGACTTCATCTTGATGGATTGCTTCTGTTTTGTGTATAAAGTGTACTTCTCCATCTCTTCTGATTGATTTTTAGTTAGAAATCTATTTTGCCACAGCCACTTGTTTCTTAGATCTATTTGATGGGAAAATCTTTTCTCAACCATTTACTCAGAGGTAATGTCTGTCTGTGAGGTTGAGGTGTGTTTCGTGTATATAAAAAAAGGATGGATCCTATTTTCATATCCATTCTCTTAGCCTTGGTATAGGAGGTCCTTCTGTCTGTGTGTTGCTTTTATTGGTAAATTAATAAAGAAACTGATTTGGACCTATACCAGTGTTTTAAGCAGAACATAGGTAGGGAAGGAAGATGGAACTGAATTCTGGGAGGGAGAGGGCAGAGTCAGAGAGATGCAATGGAGCCACTGACAGAGTCAGACATCCTGAAACTTTCCCGGTAAGTCACAACCTCATGGGGATACACAGATTACTAAAAATTCGTTAAATTAAGATGGAAGAGTTATTCAATAGAAACTAGAGATAATGGGCCAAGTAGTAATTTAAATAATATGTTTTCTGTGTGATTATTTCAGGTCTAAGCTTGCCAGGTGGCTGGGAAGAATAAGTGGCTTCCCTCCAACATAGCCTGAGTAATTTTAATAAGTGAATTGAGTCCATTGATATTAAGAGATATTATTGACCAGTGATTTTTAATTTCTGGTACAAGTCAATTATCTATATTCTGTCAATTATGTTTTAAATAAACATTGACTGGCCGTTAGCCAGGCAGGAAGTATAGGTAAGACAACCAGATAGGAAGTAGAGGCAGGTCACTGAGAACAGGAGAATTCTGGGAAGGAGGAAGCCCATTCCTCCCCAGTCCTGTCTCAACCCTCAACCACAGAAGAAGGAAGATGTGATTACCCCACTGATAAAGGTACCAAGCCATGTGGCTAAAATAGATAAGAATAATGGGTTAATATAATTTATAAGAGTTAATAAGACTAAGTTAATGGACCAATAAGTTTATCTTTAATATAGACCTCTATGCGATTTCTTTGGTACTAAATGGCTGTGGGACCTGGTGGGAGGACAGAAACAAGGCAGGACAGAAACCTCTCCAAAAAACAAATTTCTATTATTTTTTGCTGTGGTCCTGGTTGTGTTTTCCTTCTTTGGTTTTCACTGGTGGTAGATTATCTGTTGCCTGTGGTTTTGTGGGTGCAGTTAGCTTCCTTGGGCAGGGGTTTTAATTCTAGTACTCTCTGTAGGGATGGGTTTGTGGATGAGAATTGTTTAAATCTGGTTTTATCATGGAATATCTTGTTTTCTCCATCTATGGTTATTGAAAGCTTTGATGAGCATAGCAGTCTGGGTTTGCATCTGCAGTCTCTTAGCGTCTGCAGCAGCACAGCTGCCCAGAACCTTCTGACTTTCATGGTTTACATTGAGAAGTCATGTGTAATTCTGATAGGTCTAATATGTTACTTAACCGTTTTCCTTTGCAGCTCTTAATATTCTTTCTTTATTCTATATGGTTTGTATTATGATTACTATATGTCAAGACAGGGGGGTTGTTTTGATTTTTTGTTTTTCATTCTTTTTGTTTTGTTTTGTTTTTGATCCAATCTATTTCATGTTCTGTAAGCTTCTTGTACTTTCATAGGGATATCCTTCTTTAGGTTGGGATAGTTTTCTTCTATGATTTTGTTGAATATATTTTCTGTGCCTTTGAACTAGGGTTCTTCTCCTTCTTATATCCCTATTATTCTTAGGTTTGCTCTTTTCATGGTGTCCCAGATTTCCTGGATGCTGTGTTAAGAATTTGTTTGATTTAATGTTTTCTTTGACCAGTGAATCTGTTTCCTGTAGTGAAGAGAGTGGCAGGCTGCTTCCAGCCACCCAGCTAGCTTAACCCCCGAAATAATCACACAGAGAATGTATTAATTAAACAACTTCCTGGCCCATTATCTCCAGACACTTATTGGCTAACTCTCATATATTAGTTTAACCCATCTCCATTAATGTGTATTGCCCCTTGATTGTGGCTTACCAGCATGAGTCTACCTAGTGTCCGTCTTGGAGAGGAGAACCATGGTGTCTACCACATTGCCTTCTTCCCAGCATTCTGTTCTGTCTAGTCTACCCACTTAAGGGCTATCCTATCAAAAGGCCAAGGCAGTCACTTTATTCAACCAATGAAAGCAACACACAAACATAGAACCTCCTACACCATTTCCCCTTTTTCTGTTTAAACCAAAAAGAAAGTCATTAACTTTAACATAGTAAAATTACATATAACAAAATGGTTATCAAGCAAGAAATACAGTTACAATATTTATAACTATTTTATCTTTTATCATAACAAAAGGAAAACTACAGCATATTGCCTATGTAAACTAGAAGTACATTATAAGAAGCTTCCAAAACTCTAGAAATGACAGAGACATCTTGCTGCCTGGACAGTCACCCAGGGTTCTTCTGTACTGTTGGGGCATCCATCTTCAGCCTATAGGCTCATAGTATCAAGCAGACTTTTACATGAAGCAGGAAATTTTAATGAGAGTTTAGTCACTTTCTTTATTGTCCTGCAGAATGTCTCTCAGACTCTTTCATGAATCAGAAACCCAGAAGGATCATTTCTCCTTTAGGCAAGTGCAGCAGTCCTTTCTGTGGGTTCTTTGTGTCCAGTTTATTCAACAGTTCAGACAAGAACAGTTTCTTGCCCAAATGGCTAACCAACTCCATAAGGAGCCTCT